>CP139502.1:222486724-222606767 GCA_021014915.2 Artemisia tridentata subsp. tridentata | reverse complement strand
GAGTGCAATTGGGGGGGTTGACAAGCTTGTATTTTGGGCCCGTCAAAGAAACAGGATTGTACATCACGGGTCATCTACTGAATCAAAAATACATACCCATGTCACCCTGCTGTGTTAAGTTATCTGGAGGGCAGTCACAGCGGGAATGGATTACGGATATGTCTTAAAACAAGATTTCAAATGTATTGCGATCCAAGAGTGCCTTTGCTATCTCGTCCCAACATTTGTCCAGCATTCAAAATCCAAGCATATTGCTTATGTTATCACTTAAACAAAGAGCACGAGGAACATGGTACAATTGGGGCTTTACTTTGTGGGTACAGAATACCAACTGGCAAATTTTAAATTCACCAAACCCTTGCCTCATGCAAGATTTGTGAGATTAGTTCACCGATTGGTATGAATGTTTGACTCCAGAAGATTTAGACAACTTTTTAAAAAAAAAAGAGTCAAACATCAATGCTTTGTTTTTTTTTTTAAATTTGTTTGTAAAACATGAAGAGTTTTTTTTTTTTCTATATTAATTTATTTATTTTTAACAAAAAAAAAAAAAAAAAAAAAAAAAAAAAAAAAAAAACTTCTTTTTAAAATTGTGCAAAAGGGCCAACCAACTAAAAATATGTTCTTGGAATTTCAAATTTCAAAAGTTTCAAATCCTGAACATCTTTTGAAGGGGAGAAGTTTGTTTAACTTTTGCACATTTCTCATCAAAATCTTTGTTTTTTTCATCACCATCTTCATCAAACCCTATTTCCATGATCTCTTGAGCTAAAGATTCTCAATATTTCAAATACATGTCTTAGTTCAAGGGGAAGAAATGACAACGGTTCTTGTTTATAACTAATTGGATCGATGTCATTAACCGCCACAAACTTCAAGGGTTGTTAGTGACCACTTTAGGACCATAGGTGAACATAAAAACGGGTTATGTGGATGAAAGTGACAAAAGTGCAAACTTTTAACATATATAAGCCCAAACTCAATTTTTTTTACTCACATATTCACAGTATACTTGCTAAAAAAACCTGCCAAAATACGCTCTCAAACCCAAGTTTTTGATTTCTTCTAAAAACTCATTTGTAAGTGTTATTTATGCTCAAGTATGTGTTGTTTTTCACTCTTTTGAATTCTTGAATCTTTCCTATGGCTTAAATTGTTCATATCCGATTTAGGGTTTTAAGGATTGATTTGGGGATCTCCTGTGTGTTCATGTGCAATCTAATTAAGTTTGTTTTAGAAAATAACAACGTGCTTAGGAGTGATTTAACAATGCTTAATTGAAATGTATAACATCAATTGATGCTGTTTGAGATTTCTAGGGTTCATAGGCTCGAATTGTTGCCTGATGTTTAATAGTTAAGTGTTTTTGTGATTTAAATGGTGGGATATGCTTGTATATGTTCTGTATGTATGCGCTTAAAGTTTTAGAACTTGAATCAAACACATGATCTAGGTCGATTAATTGCATAAAGTAGAATCATCTATGGTGTTCGATATGTTGTTTTTTATGGATTTCTGGTCATTTAGTCTTGATTGGGGCATGGTTAGGATGCTACTAGATCATATCTTGTAGTCTGCAAAGGCCTAACTAATGATTTGGTAAGTTTGAATGTTTCCGAGTTAGGATGAAGTTTTTCGAGTAAGCATGATTTTCTCCGAGCAAGAAGCATAAAAATTAGTTACTTAGAAACTTTTAAAATTTTCTGAGTAAGTAATTTTGTCTCCGAGCAACGTTAGACAATCAGATTTTCCGAGTAAGTTAAGATATTAAGTTTTTCCGAGTAAGCAATACAACCTTTTCCGAGTAACCAAAGTTCATCAGTTTTCCCGAGTAAGCTAAAATCTCCGATTTAGGAGGATGTTTGAAAATTTTCCGAGTAAGGAAACATGTAGTGTCTGAGTTAGACGAGATATTTCCAGTTTTACTTAACATCCTCCGTGTAAGGATCAACTTTAGCGAGTAACTCAATATTTTTTGAGTAACTATTTCCTTTCAGAATTAGATAATTTTTTAAGTTCAGGAGAAGGAAAAATGTGGTCTACTTTAATATGGTTGTATGCAAAACATGGTTGCCTGCTTAATATATGCATGTTCTTCATGATTATGTCTTTCTGTGTGATACATCATATTAGTTGGATTAAGATCATGTAATATGTCACTCACACTAACATATATATACACTCTCTATTGTGTGTTGTTGTTTTCGTTTGTGCTGAACAGGGATAATCTTGTCTCATACATCTGTTGCTAGAGAGGAAATGATCCCAGAAGGATATGAATGCAAGATTAGCAACTCCAATTCAAGAGTGGATTTCGATGTACTACCATGTCATCATTCACGCCAGATAATGGTAGAGATTCTGAAGAGACATTTCGTCAGTCATGTCATGACTAAGTCAGCAAGTGTACTAGAAGTTTATATTAACTAGTTCTGGCACAAGTTATTTATCAGCAGAGATACTAAGACGATGGCAATAACCATTGATGACAAGAGAATCAAGTTCGACGTCAACACTCTTCATGCTATTCTTGATCTTCCTCCACCAGAGTCCGGTCCTAAAGGCTCATTTCGCAAAGATCCCACTTTTGAGCAAATAGTCAAAAATTTGAAGACCATTGGCTATGACAAAGAAAGCGATGAACTCACCTCTCACTCTAAGGTCGACAGAAAACAAATTCCTCAACCATGGTTGACCTTATTCACCATCCTTAGCCACTGCATAACGGGCAAGGAAACGGGGCTTGAACACCCTAGACTCGAACACCTCAAGTTCTTTCACGGTGTTATAAACCTTTACTACATGGATTTTGCTCAATACATCTGGAAAGATATGATTTACCAAGCCCAACAATTTGCATGTAAGAAAGCCTACAAGGTAGCTTTCCCTCGCTTCACCAAACTGATCATCTCCCACTTCATGGTAAAACATCAGAGATAGATAGACGCCCAAACGAGAAGGCTCATACGGTAAGCATGGATCACATACTTACCAGAATAAGGATTCATGCCACCAACACAACCAAACAAGGCTTAAAAATTCCTCCAAGGTTTTTGTCTGAACCGGTAAAGGAGACTGAGGCCTATGAATGGTATGACGAAGCGGAAAGAGCAGGAAAAGTAGGAATTACAGTAAAGGGTACTAGGGCGACAAGAGGCAGAGGTAGCGGAAGAGGTAAAACAGTCATTACCGCTTCCTCGAGGACTAAAAGGATCACTCGAGAATCAAAGAAGTAACTAACACTTAGAGATAAATCTTCTGAAGAGGAAGAAGAAGAAGAGCACATAGATCTGAGGGAGGAACCAAAGAAAACGCTAGTAAAGTTCAAGATAGCACTTGCTAAAGGTGATGAAGGGTTGGGAAAGGGCAAGGGAATCCATCGAAATGACAGATGAATCATTTGAACCCTTTGAACCACCCATGACCAGAGATGAAGAAATTGAACGACTCAAAAGGGCCACAGAAGAAAGCAAGGCTAAATTCAAAGCTGAACAGAAGAAACTAAAAAGATTACAGAAAGGTGAAGGATCATCTTCACATCCTAAGGATGATGAGCAATTGTCACAGTCTGAAGAAGATTCTGAAGCCACACACAGTCAATCTGCAAGTAGATCTCTAACTGAATCTGAGGATAAGTCAGAAGCAGGTCAATTTGTACACACATCCTTAGAATCCGAATCAAATGAAGAACAGGACGAGGATGAAAAGGATAAAGATGCAGGAGATACTGAGAAAGACGAGAATGATGAAAGTGATGGAGATGATGAGAAAGCAACAGATGATGAAAATTATGAAGAGAAGGATGACGTCCATGATGAAAGTGATCAAGATAATGAGGACTAACAAGATGAAAACCAAGGTAATGAAAGGATGCCTACCCCTCCAGTCATTCCATCACCAGTGGCTGAAACCTCTAAAACCACAGCACAATCAACAGTGGCCGAAACCTCAAAGACCACACCACTATCACCAGTAGCTACAGTGCAACAATCTGACAATAATGAGCTTAAAGAACTAAAAGAGCACCTCGCAGCTTTACAAAAACAAGTGACAACACAACAGGGTGATATCGAGGAATTCAAAACTTATGATATTAAGCGAGCAACAGATCATTACATTAGCAATACGCTACCACAAGAGATCAGCAAGCATCTGTCTGAGACAATCCCCGCTCTTATGAAAGAATACTTCAAAAGAAAGCTGGATCGGGTTGTGGCTAACCGACTTCAAACCACACCAATAACACTTCAGACATTACCATCCAAGCCTTCTGTTGATGATCTAAAAGAAAAGTTGCTCGAAGCTGTCAGTGATGATCCTGAAGAGAAAGAGCTTCGTCGAGCCTTGATTAACTCAATCAAGAAAGCTGAAAAGAAGGGTGAAACATGCAAGAAGGACAAGCCCAACAAACGTCGTCGCGATGACTCTGACAAAGACAATCAAGCTAAGAAAAGGGAAAAAATGAACAAGAAAGGAGGGTCCTTCTACAACACAACCTACCCCCACTATTCAGCAGACTGGTAATGAGGACTTCGTACCTCAAGAGACGGGCGCTTTTGATGAACAGGAACGACATGATGACATCACCATGGAACAAGCTAAAACTGATACTGCTCCTCCAAAGGCTGCAACTGTTCCTGCACCACCAGCTGATGCACCTCTGAGGCCTGGTCCAGAATGGGTCAACACAGATGCTGAAAAACAAACATAATTTGAACAGATGGTGGATGCATACCCTGATGCACCAGATAATGCTGCACCTGTTGAATGTTCCATTGTGGACTTTACGAAGTGACTCAAGAAAGTGATGAAGGTTCAACACTATCATTAACGTTCGCAAAGCGGGGTTCTCTGAGTTCAAGACAGCAACTACATCACACTTGGAGTTCGAGTACAACTTGGAACAAGTTGCAAGGGCAGTGTCAGAGAATGTTGATTAGGATCATGCACGAGCTTCTCATCCGACTCACAATTTTTAACTTCTCGACTATTCTCAACCTTTACTCCTCGTTGGACACTCCCACAATCCAAAGATACCCAAGGCTTACTTCTACAACAAAGACTTGGAGTATCTAATTTACGGCAACACTAATCTAGAATAATGCTATGCCACATCCCTTACAAAGTTCCCGGCGGCCTTGTATGCACTAGAAGGATTTGAAGAAGAGATCAGTGAATTGTTTGTCAACTCGGTTGAAGAATATAACGATGAAGCTGTCCTTGGAATCTACCACTAGCCGGATATGAGGAAATGGTTTTACAAATGGAAGCTTACTAAAACCTCGAAGACCAATGTCTATCAGAAGAGTAGGATTCTTTCCATCATAAGTGCGAAACAGAATCAAAGTATGGGTACAATTTTCTGACAAAGATCACTGTGAGGAGGCAAGATAACCAAGAATACACGTTCAACGAAGCTGATTGTCCCTACCTGAACATAAATGATATTGAGGACATGTATCTACTCAAAGTTCAAGGGAAACTCGAGCACCTTGCTGGTCGTCTCCAATACCACTTGCTAGGATCCTGGACACACGATTAAGGTGGTTAAACCTTCTAACTTTGTGTGTATGATATGTTGTGTAAAAATGATTAAGTGCGCGGAATTCACTCAACCAAACTTAGAAGGTTGTGTATGTTATGGAAATGGAATTGTTATGTTTGTTAGTTAGCAATGAAACACATAAAGATTATCACTAAATGATTCAATATTATTAAAGATAATAATACGAGTGACCTTGAAATATCACTAGGGTTACAACCTTGAATCTTTTGTTTCTATCAATTGTGATATATTTGTGTTTGTTCTAACAGTTATGCATGTTCTAACTTATGCATGGACTAACTCTTAACACTTCTATATGTTTGACACACACACTTAAATATCACTAGTCTAAGATCTCTTTTATAGTCAAAAGATCTTTACAAATTGCTTAAAGTCTTGACCGACTTACTTGGTTAACTTATCCTATTGAGTGTCAGTACATCAGATACAACATGTATCTATGTATACAACTTGTTAACTAAGCACATGGAGTAAGATATTATCTACCGTATATTGTTGACCAAAATATAATAAATATCTTTTTGATCTTATCCTTTCATCAGCAGAGTTGTTCATTATCAGCAGGAACAATCTTTCGCTATCAGCAGAATCATCAGCAGAGTTGTTAAGCCTATCAGCAGAGTGAAATGCTCTATCAGCAGAATCAACATCATCAGCAGAAACCATTTTGCACTATCAGCAGAATTATACTTAGAGTAGAATCCGATATTAAACATCTTGAATATTTAATTCCCAACAATCCTCCCCTAAACATGTGAATCCTTTCAAACATGTTTCTGAATTAAATCTTGGATTGAAGATCTTTCAAACACTTATGTTCTTCAAGATTGAATATCTTCTCAGTAATTCATCTACTTTGCTCTTCTTTGACTTTAGCAATATCAAAACATATTGAACCTATCTTGGACTAAAAGATGGTGCAATTTCCTTGGATGGAGGAATTATAAGAGACAATGATGCTGTGTATCTTGGATGCTTGTTTCAACAAGTGAAATCATCTAACCAGCATGTCTTTGAAGTGAAATTGAAACTTTTCTTCGTTTGATCTAGATAGAACTTTCTCTTTTGGAATGTTCTTGTCATTTTCAACCTCCTCATCATCTTGTATGCTCTTGTCTTCTCCTTCCATATATTGGATTATCTTCCTTTTCTGGGCCATTATTTCCTCCCCTGAGATTGTTACCTCCCCTGAAGTAAATAACTTTTGTTTCATCCTCCCCTTGTTTGGAAGATCTCACTATGTACCTTTGACTGATCTATCAATGTGAACTTGTTGTCAGACAATATTGTACATGAAGCCATCAATTCCTTAAGAGTTTAAGTTACTGCCCTCATCACTTCTAGGTATGTTAACTCCTATGAGAGGTGAATCAGTGGACATTTTGATTCATGATCCATTAATGAATGGTTTTTGTGAATCCTTGAAAATCCATTTAAGAAAACATTTAACTTAGTAGTATGTTCATGATTTTAGAATTGAAAAATCATACTACTTTCAACCATTTTGAAAGAAATTAAGTGTATAACAGACACTTAATCAGCATTTCGGTTTAAAGCAACCTCTGGTTGTGTGAGAACCAATATTTTTCAGTTATAAATAACTGCCTGTGTAAAGATAAATCTATTCAAAAGATTTTCTTGACAGGGTTTCTAGCTCGTGGCATTTGTTACCTCTAACACAAGTGTTAGATTCACTTTTGCTCGCTGTTCTTTCTATCAGATGTCCTCAGACTTGCACATTATACTTAAAAGTATAAAATGATAGAAAGTGAGTTGCATCAGTTACTATCTGATCAACTAAGTCATCAATTCAATGTGAAATATCATAACTAGATTTCAAGAAAGAAGTTTTAAGGAGTTTTAAAGTCCCAAACTCAGTCCATCATAAACCTATTATGGTCAGCAGCTAATATCTCAATCCTGCTGTTTCCATTTCACTTGAAAACATCCTTTGTGTTTATATATTCATACCTGAAATTGTTAGTCTAAAACCAAAAGAACAATGTACAAAGTACTTGTCTTGCATTAGTATAATCATAAAACCAACTGTATAAATAACACAATTTACATTTTGTACTAGCAGCACGTTGTGTGCTTTAGCAGTACCTTATGACACATTAGCAGTACCTTATGAATCAATAGCAACAACAAAAATTTATTTACATAAACACATCATATTGAAAATTTAAAGATTAAGCATTCCAATACTTGCTACCAAGTACTGAAACCTTGAAACATCAAAAGCTTTTGTTAGCAGATCTGCAAAATTATGTTCTGAAGCAATTTTAAGAACTTGAATTAATCTTTTCTCATTGCAGTCTCTTATAAAGTGATGTCTAAATTCAATGTGTTTTGTTTTAGAATGTTGCACTGGATTTTTAATAATACAAATTGTACTACTATTATCAATATAAATAACAGTGTTTAAGAAATTGTACCCATAATCAAGGAGTTGGTTTTGAAGCCATAGAACTTGACTAGAGCAACTTGCAGCAGCTATGTATTCAGCTTCAGTTGTTGAATTTGCCACACTTGTTTGCTTCTTACACTGCCATGAGACAAGTCTACACCCAAGGAATTGACATCCTCCAGTTGTTGACTTTCTGTCCAAGCTAGCACCAGCATAATCACTATCCGAATATGCTACCAAGTCAAAAGGAGATTCTCTAGAATACCATATACCCAACCTTGGTTGACCTTTGAGATATCTAAAAATTCTCTTGACTGCAGTTAAATGAGAAAGCTTTGGAGTAACTTGAAATCTTGCACAAACACAAACAGGAAACATGATATCAGGTCTAGATGATGTAAGGTACATCAAAGAGCCTATCATAGATCTGTAATTGTGTACATCTACATTCTGTAACACCCCGACCCGACAAGGGTAGAGATGTCACAAAAATGGTGACATATCAGAAACATACACAAGCATACATCTTCAATAATACAAAGGAATACAAAGGTTACAAGAAATTACAGGGAAATACAAAATTTACAAAGGAATAAATACTAATTCCGAAAATCTAAATTCTTCTAATCATCTCTATAACAAAATAACTATCACAGTGTAGTCTTCTAAGTCCAATGGTACTCTCCGCTCATACCCAGCTTCCTACTAAAACCTGCCGCAGGAAAAGAAATGCGGCTGAGCTACGAGAGCTCAGTGAACAGATATAACGGTAACGAAGCAGTAATAAAGAATAGTGAACAGTAATGGAAATACGAATCAATCAGGGTTATGGCATAAGAAAAGGTAATAGTAATGAGAAGTACAAGGGTATAAGGTGAAGGAAATAGTAATCCTCTACGAGCCCAGTATCAGTAATCAGTAACAGTAATCAGTATAATCATGTAGAGGGGAGACCTCTCAGTAATCAGTAAATATGAGGGGAGTCCTCAATCAGTAAGTGGAGTAGCTAGCTCCCAGAGTGTGAAAGACGTGTATCGCACACACCATCAGTCACCAGTAATACAGTAATCAGTAATCAGTAACAGTAATAGTAACAGTAACAGTAACAGTAACAGTTCTAGGATGCATCCATACGCCCCTGGTGGCCATAAACCTCCCAACACGCCAAATAAAATACAGTAAAGGGACGGAACAGGTCATCACTCTCCTGCCCTAGAGTCATGCCATCGGTGCATCAATGACATGGTCATGAAACCCTCATGACTAGTTATGGCTCGTAGTATCAAACTGTGGGTCAGTGGTCAAGTATCAGTATTCAGTATTCAGCTTAGTTTCATAGGTCAATATGCATTTCAGTATATCAGAAAGTTCATATCAGATGGTTCAGTAACAGAAGGGTCAATATCAGTAGGTTCAATATAAGAAAGGTTCAGTATCAGTAGGTTCAGTAACAGTAGGTTCAGTATCAGTGGGTTCAGTATCAGTAGGTTCAGTAACAGTAGGTTCAGTAGCAGTAGGTTCAGTAACAGTAGGTTTAGTACCAGAAGATTCAATATCAGAAAGGTCAATATCAGAAAGTTTAGATTCATAGAAAAGATCTTAATTCAAAGGTTTCATATTAAGCTTATATTTAAAAATAATCTTTCAGTGACTTTCATAAATGATGTTTAGTAAAACCCTTTTTATAAAGATAGTCCTTAAAAGATATTTTCATAAAATCTTTAGTGCAGTTTCAATTTAAAATTGGTATGACATTGTATTCAAAAGCTTTTCTCAAAAACATTTTCATATCATCAAGGAAAGTTCCAATTCCAGTTTTAATGTCAAAATGAATCTTCAGGGTAATCAGGGGTTTGCATGATTCAGGTCATAAGAAGAAGATCGGATCATGTCAGGTATCAAAGGAATTAAAATAGGGTTCAGTTTATCAAAGGAACTCAGAAATCAAGCATCATGTCAAGAAGGTTCAAGTAAAGGGGATCATAGCAGTGGCATTACTACAGAGACCGACAGATCATAAAGTAAAAGAGATCATGAGAAACCTATGAGAAGGTTCAGAATATCTGTACCTTAAACCGCCAGGAAAACACACACTAGAAACATAAGGATCGGAATAAACTCCTTCTTCAGCGAATCTACACGAATTAATGATCGGCTTATTATTAATAACTTATTCAATTCAGATTTCTCATTTTAGCCGGCTTTCCATTTTTAGTAACTTTCCATTTATAGCAGGTTTTCCAAAATTAGCAAGTTTCCATAAGTTAGAGTTTTAATCGAAAATATTCCAAAGTTAAGGGTTTTAAATGAGAATATCTCAAATTACTTATGTTAAATACATAAATATTCAGAATCACACTCTTAGTCCTTTATGTTTCACCATTTACCATTTATACCCTTAAGTTATTTAATTTACAAAATAGCCCTTATAGTTATATACGTTACATTTTAACCCTTTCTATATCCATAATTACACAACAAACCTTTCCATTACTAAATTATAGAATATACCCTCAAATATAAGGGTGGTACAAATTCAAACCCCCAAGTTTCGCATAATTACATTTTTAGTCCCTCCTGTTAATTAATTTGCAAAAATAACCCTATAATTACACTTAATTCCAAATCTTGCATATTTTACACACAAGGTCCCCATATTATAATTTTTACACTTTGGTACTGATCTAATTAACATTATAAAAATAACCCACGAGTTTTAAAAATGACAAAACACCCCCTTTTCTTTTTAAAAATCAATCGGTAACACAAATAATTTACCAAACCCTAACCCTAATTTCCCAAATCATTCTCCCATCATTATTCCATCATTATAACATTATTTTATCCAGATCTAACCCATAAACACAAACCCTAGATCGCTCGTTAGGGTTTTAACCATTTATACGCTTTCTATACAAAAACCCGATTGAAACAAATAATTTGAAAAGGCCATTTTAGGGTCTAACAATTTGAATGATCATTTTTCCCAGATCATATATATCATAAAGAGTCCAAATAAAATATGGTTCACACCCAGAAAATTCGTTTATCATATATTAGAATTTACACACTTTTTAATACTTTAAATTCACAACGACTAACTTAGGCTTCTACAATTCGAAACACCATTTTTCCCAGCTTATGTGATGATCATAGAACCTATAAAAATTAATAAAACAGCCCAGAAAAATCGTATAGCATGTTTTGTATTTTATACCCATTTTAACACTTCCAAATTCAAACGATCAATAAAACCTTGCATGATTCGATTTATATAATTTTTATAAGTCTTATATGATTAAATAGACGTGAGAAAAATACCAAATCAATTTTATAACGTGTAGATCAAGCGTATGAATTTTATACCTATCGGATGAAGAATCGACCAAAGAAAATCACCCCGATCGAACCAAGCCTCCAACAAACTAAAACCTATTTTTCCCAGCTACTCTTGATGATGAAGAACCCCATAAAAATGCTAAACCTCCTCTAGAAAATCATATGGCTTGTGGGTGCATTATTGTGTGTGTTTTAATTATTTCGGTTAGGTTTTTTGGAAAGAAATAATATGGTAACTTAATAAGGGAGGAAAGGGCCGAGCTAGGGGGGAGAAATGGCAGAAATTTTGGTCCATCTTTGACCCAAAATCAATGGGTTTCAATTTTGCATTAATTCCCTAATTATTTGTAAGTTATTTATGTTTTAAATAATAATAATTATAATTTAAGTAATTTAAATGAAATACTTGGCCTCCATGTAATATTTGTGTGTTTCATAATTCTTGTACTTTACAAAATATTAATATGTAATAGTAAAAATTAATTTACTTCATATCTTGTTCGTCTCCAGAAGTTTGGGATTTAATTTGGCACTTTATAAGCTTTTAAATCAAAATTTAAAATTGCAAGGGCATTTTGGTCATTTTGCATGTTTCGGATTTTAGGGTTTTACAACTCTTCCCCTCTAATAGAAAAATTTCGTCCTCGAAATTTGAAGTCGCAAGGCTAAGCAAAGTCGTAGTAAATCGAAAAAAAATCGTCACGAACAATCCTCACGCCCGGGAAGGTTCTTCCAAAAAGGCTCTTCAAAACAAATGGTTTCTCATGACTCGATCAAAACAAGGTGAGTTCAGATTCTTCAGAAGGAGACAAATAGGTTGATTCAGATCAAAAGCACCATACAATATGAAATGGATGATAGGTGCACCTTCTGAAATGCTCATATGGAATACAACAGAACTTTAAATCAGATTAACTGTATCATCAGTAGAGAGCTCTACAAAGAGTTCAAGATTTATAATTGAGGTCAACAGAATGTAAAGTGAGAGTCCAAACTCATCCAGATACCTAATGAACGAAAACAGAGTATACGTGTAGGTAGGATGAACCTAAAGTCTCACTAATCATGGATGAACCAACAGAGATCAGATTCTAAACTTCTTAGGTACTCCCCCAAGACATCCTATGGCCACAATGAGTGCACTTTATATGGTGTAAGTATTATCACGTTGATCAGGCGTCATAATACTAGCACCACATAATTATGCCTTCATGATGATCATACTTTATCTCGAGTCGTGAGTATAACAACCTATCTTAATCCACCTAGTGCTTCTACAATCTCAGATTCAACCAGATCAAAGTCATAATCAAGAGAGAAAAAGACTATTCGCAAGAGTATATAAATCCCAGATTGCCAAGCAGAGTAAGGTAAGCCGTCACCAGCATCAGATTTTCCACAGTTCGCCAAAATTTCTCAGAACAAAGCCATCATCGAACATACGAAAATAAGTACGGGACTGAAATGCTTCTAGGGAATTTAAATCCTTAGCGGGTCTTATCATGATATAAAGAAGCTTAAGGGAGTCAACGAAAATGAAAACTAATCGTCAATAACTTCGGTCTTCGCAGAATCAATTCTTCCAAACATAAAAGGTCTGATTCAGAAATCCGTTCATTCAAAATCTCCAATCTCTCCAAGTCCGGTTAATCTGTCTTCGTCTGTCCATCAGTCGGAAAGTGAAACCAAGATCGGGAACTTGTGTCTGGTTCGTCGAGCCTCCTGCAGTTCTTCTTGGAACGTGATGGAGTATATGTGAATTTTTGACACGATCTTTAAGTTTCTTCATCACCCAGTCTGCTTCCGCTCTCAATTCATCTTAGTACAACCAAAATGAATAGGGAAGTGAGACTGTACGTCTTCATCAGCTCCAGGTTCGCCGTCTTTCTTCTGCATCGCCAACACTTCTGTCTTGTAAGGAATGTCTTCACTCTTCAGGGTAGTCACCGTTGTTGTCAACTCCAGGTCAGGTAGCGAAGTAATTTTTCTGATGCGTTTCTAGTTGTCCTGATGCATACGCAAAACCTTCTGTGTTGCAAGGGAGGATAACCGGGTCTCTTTCTGAAATGTCTCAAAATTTATTCCGTCTGAGGGTATGGAAACAAATTTCTATTTCAGCTTTCCAAAAACTCCGTTCTCAATCGGACTAGGTTGTTTCTTTCTGGTCACGAAATTTATCAAGGGTAACGCAAGTTGTAAACGTTTTCAGAATTCTGATGCAAGGTTCAAAAGATTTCAGTTTACCATTTTGTTATCGGGCTTGACCATTCGGTGATAGTTTCAAAATTTGCGGGATTTAAAAGGGATATTCTCAATCAAGAAAAACCGTTGTCTCAACAGACATCAATCTCTCAAAATGCACAAGTGATCGTCAATTTCTTACAAAGTGCAAAAATGATTTTCATGTTCTTCTTCGTCTCCGAATGTACTATTAAGTCATACAATGACCATTTGCCCAAGTACTCACGAGAACACATTCATTCATGAAATTTACAGAATAGTCAGAGCTTTAGCTAATACTATTAGCGTCACAAATCTTTATATCAGTCGTTACAAATGTGGACAGAGATATCAAGAATAACCTCAATTCATATTTCCATCTGAAGGAAACTTCGCGCTCTGAAATTGAATAGATACAAAGTCGTTTCAGGGTGGAGAAATAAGGGTTCCAAATAGCAATACGGTTCAGCTTCCAGAATCAATACATGTCTCCTGTCATCATTCTTCTTTATCGCGAACAAAACTGAAATACTCCAAGAAAATACACTTTAGCAAACTTACTTCTCACTCCGGTAGAAAATTTGGTAGTTCAATCAGAAATCGTGTTCAGAAAATTCAGGGTGCCAAGTATTTCTCAAGATAAGGTTCATTCATTGTTGTACGAAATGGGTTCAAGGAAAACTTCATAATTGCGAACATAACACACGAGTCTTCAGAGTAATAATGATAGTCCAGAGTTTAACAATCGGTAATCATGGTAGGGAGTTCAAAATTGCTTCAAACGTCAAAGGTGAGACATAGGAGGATAGTTGTCAAACAACTAATGCGTTATCAGAATAACATTAGAGTTAACAGTCCAAAGAAAGACAAATCAACAAGGCAAATCTTATCGTCCAAAATGAGAGGGAAACATTCTTACACTCGTGGTTAAACGCCACAAGATTTGCTCATAGGGATAGAGATGGTTAAGACGAAATCAAATGGTGTCAAAAAAATTTATAGATGCTTATCCAATGACAAGAGACAATTAACAGAAGGTATCAAATGCTTATCAAAAATAGAAGACAAATAACAGAAGGTGTCAAATACGTCATCTCCAAGGAGATTTTCAGAATACCCGAAGAGGCATCAAAATGATTACAGAAGGATCAGAGGTCAGAGTCGGACTCTGCAGACAAGGATCACATAGTGTCAGACCATATTATGCAGTTCTCAATGCCTTCCAGATTTATTCAGGTTCAGATTTTAGGTAGTGCAGAGCATAAGCTTTCAATTTCCAAAAGTGATCTTAACAGACTTTAATCAAAAGCAAGGCACGAATCAGAGTGATGCGGAAGCAAAATACTTAAACAAACGCCTTATAGTCTACCCATTCCTCACTGGTCAAAACTTAAGTTCATATCCAGAAATCCTAAAGCAAGTTCTCAGGGTGTTCTCCTATGTTCTTACAGTGGAAGCCTAATGGTCCAGAACTCACAGGTCAAGGGTAAATGTATTACGAGTCGCAACCTGTCTCTGATACCATAAATTGTAACACCCCGACCCGACAAGGGTAGAGATGTCACAAAAATGGTGACATATCAGAAACATACACAAGCATACATCTTCAATAATACAAAGGAATACAAAGGTTACAAGAAATTACAGGGAAATACAAAATTTACAAAGGAATAAATACTAATTCCGAAAATCTAAATTCTTCTAATCATCTCTATAACAAAATAACTATCACAGTGTAGTCTTCTAAGTCCAATGGTACTCTCCGCTCATACCCAGCTTCCTACTAAAACCTGCCGCAGGAAAAGAAATGCGGCTGAGCTACGAGAGCTCAGTGAACAGATATAACGGTAACGAAGCAGTAATAAAGAATAGTGAACAGTAATGGAAATACGAATCAATCAGGGTTATGGCATAAGAAAAGGTAATAGTAATGAGAAGTACAAGGGTATAAGGTGAAGGAAATAGTAATCCTCTACGAGCCCAGTATCAGTAATCAGTAACAGTAATCAGTATAATCGTGTAGAGGGGAGACCTCTCAGTAATCAGTAAATATGAGGGGAGTCCTCAATCAGTAAGTGGAGTAGCTAGCTCCCAGAGTGTGAAAGACGTGTATCGCACACACCATCAGTCACCAGTAATACAGTAATCAGTAATCAGTAACAGTAACAGTAACAGTAACAGTAACAGTAACAGTTCTAGGATGCATCCATACGCCCCTGGTGGCCATAAACCTCCCAACACGCCAAATAAAATACAGTAAAGGGACGGAACAGGTCATCACTCTCCTGCCCTAGAGTCATGCCATCGGTGCATCAATGACATGGTCATGAAACCCTCATGACTAGTTATGGCTCGTAGTATCAAACTGTGGGTCAGTGGTCAAGTATCAGTATTCTGTATTCAGCTTAGTTTCATAGGTCAATATCCATTTCAGTATATCAGAAAGTTCATATCAGATGGTTCAGTAACAGAAGGGTCAATATCAGTAGGTTCAATATAAGAAAGGTTCAGTATCAGTAGGTTCAGTATCAGTCGGTTCAGTAACAGTAGGTTCAGTATCAGTGGGTTCAGTATCAGTAGGTTCAGTAACAGTAGGTTCAGTAGCAGTAGGTTCAGTAACAGTAGGTTTAGTACCAGAAGATTCAATATCAGAAAGGTCAATATCAGAAAGTTTAGATTCATAGAAAAGATCTTAATTCAAAGGTTTCATATTAAGCTTATATTTAAAAATAATCTTTCAGTGACTTTCATAAATGATGTTTAGTAAAACCCTTTTTATAAAGATAGTCCTTAAAAGATATTTTCATAAAATCTTTAGTGCAGTTTCAATTTAAAATTGGTATGACATTGTATTCAAAAGCTTTTCTCAAAAACATTTTCATATCATCAAGGAAAGTTCCAATTCCAGTTTTAATGTCAAAATGAATCTTTAGGGTAATCAGGGGTTTGCATGATTCAGGTCATAAGAAGAAGATCGGATCATGTCAGGTATCAAAGGAATTAAAATAGGGTTCAGTTTATCAAAGGAACTCAGAAATCAAGCATCATGTCAAGAAGGTTCAAGTAAAGGGGATCATAGCAGTGGCATTACTACAGAGACCGACAGATCATAAAGTAAAAGAGATCATGAGAAACCTATGAGAAAGTTCAGAATATCTGTACCTTAAACCGCCAGGAAAACACACACTAGAAACATAAGGATCGAAATAAACTCCTTCTTCAGCGAATCTACACGAATTAATGATCGGCTTATTATTAATAACTTATTCAATTCAGATTTCTCATTTTAGCCGGCTTTCCATTTTTAGTAACTTTCCATTTATAGCAGGTTTTCCAAAATTAGCAAGTTTCCATAAGTTAGAGTTTTAATCGAAAATATTCCAAAGTTAAGGGTTTTTAAATGAGAATATCTCAAATTACTTATGTTAAATACATAAATATTCAGAATCACACTCTTAGTCC
This sequence comes from Artemisia tridentata subsp. tridentata, assembly GCA_021014915.2. Classification (NCBI taxonomy): domain Eukaryota; kingdom Viridiplantae; phylum Streptophyta; class Magnoliopsida; order Asterales; family Asteraceae; genus Artemisia; species Artemisia tridentata. The sequence goes on along the minus strand of CP139502.1, from coordinate 222,589,770 downwards.
TTTATTTTCACCATTTACCATTTATACCCTTAAGTTATTTAATTTACAAAATAGCCCTTATAGTTATATACGTTACATTTTAACCCTTTCTATATCCATAATTACACAACAAACCTTTCCATTACTAAATTATAGAATATACCCTCAAATATAAGGGTGGTACAAATTCAAACCCCCAAGTTTCGCATAATTACATTTTTAGTCCCTCCTGTTAATTAATTTGCAAAAATAACCCTATAATTACACTTAATTCCAAATCTTGCATATTTTACACACAAGGTCCCCATATTATAATTTTTACACTTTGGTACTGATCTAATTAACATTATAAAAATAACCCACGAGTTTTAAAAATGACAAAACACCCCCTTTTCTTTTTAAAAATCAATCGGTAACACAAATAATTTACCAAACCCTAACCCTAATTTCCCAAATCATTCTCCCATCATTATTCCATCATTATAACATTATTTTATCTAGATCTAACCCATAAACACAAACCCTAGATCGCTCGTTAGGGTTTTAACCATTTATACGCTTTCTATACAAAAACCCGATTGAAACAAATAATTTGAAAAGGCCATTTTAGGGTCTAACAATTTGAATGATCATTTTTCCCAGATCATATATATCATAAAGAGTCCAAATAAAATATGGTTCACACCCAGAAAATTCGTTTATCATATATTAGAATTTACACACTTTTTAATACTTTAAATTCACAACGACTAACTTAGGCTTCTACAATTCGAAACACCATTTTTCCCAGCTTATGTGATGATCATAGAACCTATAAAAATTAATAAAACAGCCCAGAAAAATCGTATAGCATGTTTTGTATTTTATACCCATTTTAACACTTCCAAATTCAAACGATCAATAAAACCTTGCATGATTCGATTTATATAATTTTTATAAGTCTTATATGATTAAATAGACGTGAGAAAAATACCAAATCAATTTTATAACGTGTAGATCAAGCGTATGAATTTTATACCTATCGGATGAAGAATCGACCAAAGAAAATCACCCCGATCGAACCAAGCCTCCAACAAACTAAAACCTATTTTTCCCAGCTACTCTTGATGATGAAGAACCCCATAAAAATGCTAAACCTCCTCTAGAAAATCATATGGCTTGTGGGTGCATTATTGTGTGTGTTTTAATTATTTCGGTTAGGTTTTTTGGAAAGAAATAATATGGTAACTTAATAAGGGAGGAAAGGGCCGAGCTAGGGGGAGAAATGGCAGAAATTTTGGTCCATCTTTGACCCAAAATCAATGGGTTTCAATTTTGCATTAATTCCCTAATTATTTGTAAGTTATTTATGTTTTAAATAATAATAATTATAATTTAAGTAATTTAAATGAAATACTTGGCCTCCATGTAATATTTGTGTGTTTCATAATTCTTGTACTTTACAAAATATTAATATGTAATAGTAAAAATTAATTTACTTCATATCTTGTTCGTCTCCAGAAGTTTGGGATTTAATTTGGCACTTTATAAGCTTTTAAATCAAAATTTAAAATTGCAAGGGCATTTTGGTCATTTTGCATGTTTCGGATTTTAGGGTTTTACACATTCTCTCCATCTTCATCTTTCAGAAGGTGCTTCTCAGAGTCCATTGGTGTGCTTGCTATTTTTGAATCAGCAAATTGAAATTTTCTAAGTATCTCTGCAACATATTTGTCTTGACTAATAAATATGCCTTCAGATGATTGCTTAACTTGCAAACCCAAAAAGAATGTAAGTTCTCCCATAGAACTCATCTGAAACTTATCTTTCATAAGCTTCTCAAACTCTAAACACATTTCTTTCCTAGTAGATCCAAAGATAATGTCATCCACATACACCTGCACTAACAGAAGATCCTTCTTGTGCTGTTTGATGAACAGTGTCTGATCAATCTTTCCTCTTTGAAATCCATTTTCTAATAAGTAGGAAGCTAGTGTTGCATACCAAGCTCTTGGTGCCTGATGAAGGCCATAGAGAGCTTTTACTACTCTGTACACTTTGTTTGGATGTAATGGGTCAATGAAGCCTGGAGGTTGTGAAACATATACCTCTTCTCCAATTTCTCCATATAAAAATGCACTTTTGACATCCATTTGGTAGACTGTGAAGCCTAAAAATGAAGCATAAGCTAAGAAAAGCCTAATCGCCTCAATCCTTGCTACTGGAGCATAAACTTCATCATAATCTATCCCTTCTTCTTGTGTGTACCCTTGCGCTACTAATCTAGCTTTGTTCTTGATCACAATTCCTCTTTCATCCCTTTTGTTCTTAAAAACCCAACTAGTGCCAATTACCTTCACACCTGTAGGTAAATCAACTAGCACCCAAACCTTCTGAATCTTGAACTGAAGAAGCTCTTCTTGCATAGCCTCTAACAAGCTTGAATCATCTAGGGCTGTAAGAATAGTCTTTGGTTCAGCTTGTGATAGAAAACATACAAACAAGCAAGAGTTTAAAAGCTCATGCTGTTTTGAAGCATAAAGGGCATCAAGAAGCCCTTGTTGGTCTGAAGACTTCAATTGTTGTCTTGTCTTCACACCTGACTGTATATCTCCAATCACATGATCCAGGGAATGAACTTTGTGAATTCTTGATTGTGGTGTAGTAGGAACTTGATAATTTGATGGAAGATTGTTGTAATCCACCTCATTATCTGAGAATTCTGCTTCTTTTGTTTCTGAAGGGCCAGCAGCAGAGTCATTTGGCCGAACAGCAGAATCAGTAAGCTTATCAGCAGAGTCATCAGCAGAAACAGATACACTACCAGCAGCAACAGAAATACTACCAGCAGAAACACTTTGTTGTTCCTGAGTTCCATACTCTTTACTTTCATCTTCAACACTTTCTTTAGCTTTGCTAGAAGAAGGTTCATCAGTTGTCGAAGTTGATTCCACAATTGTACTTGACCATATTGGCATTATCACATAATCTTGATCTTTCTCTAACTCTGCCTCATTTGTTGTATTTGAACCTGTAAAATCATTAGTTTCTGCAACAAAAGGCACATAATTCATTGAATTTGTTAGATATTTCAGATCAAATAGCCATTTTGGTCCTTGACCTTCTACATTGGATTTGTTTTCTAAAAACTCCACATGTAGATTTTCTTCTACTATTTCTTTTCTTGTGTTGTAAACTCTAAAAGCTTTGCTATTAAGAGAATAACCAACAAAGAAACCTTCATCTGCCTTACCATCGAATTTTCCTAAATGGTCTAAGGTATTGAGAATTGTCACATGACATCCAAAAGGCCTAAGAAATCCTATTGCAGGAATTCTACCATTAAAAAGTTCATATGATGTCTTATTGTGAGGCTGCACAACTAAAACTCTATTTTGAACATAACAAGCAGTGTTGACTGCCTCTGCCCAAAAATTTATTGGTAGCTTAGAATCAGCTAACATTGTTCTAGCAGCTTCAATTAGTGTTCTATTCTTTCTTTCAGCTACACCATTCTGTTGTGGTATTCTAGCAACACTAAATTCTCTCTTAATACCTTTTTCTTTGCCGAAATCATCCATAACTCTATTCTTAAACTCTGTCCCATTATCACTTCTAATGACTTTCACTTTCTTGCTTACTTGATTTTCTATCTGTGTAATGAAGTCCTTAAGGATGCTAGATGTTTCATCCTTTGTGGCTAAAAAGAAAACCCATGTAAATCTACTATAGTCATCAGTAATAACTAGACAATATCTCTTATGCATTATGCTCATTACTGAAACAGGTCCAAATAAGTCCATATGTAGCATAAACAAAGACTGATTGATAGAGTTAAAAATTTTGGGCTTACAAGTGGCTTTGTGTTGTTTGCCTTTTAGACAAGCAATGCATGTTTGATCATTTTCAAATCTTTTGTGAGGTAAACCTCTTACCAAACCATTCTTAACAATTTTATTTATGGTTTTGAAGTTAATATGACCAAGCCTTCTATGCCATTTCATTGATTCATCCAATGTGGCCTTTGCAACAAGACAAGTTAAATTCTTTTTAGGAATAATATTCTTCATGTCTACACTGTACATATTGCCCTTTCTAGGAATTCTAAGAAGTACTTTACTTTCATCAGGCATCTTAAAATCAGGAGAAAGTACAAGACATTCATTCTCACAGAAAAGAACATTATTCTTTTTGTCACACATTTGTGAAACACTAAAAAGATTATAATTTAGCTCTTTTACATAGTACACATCTTTAAAATCTAAATTTCCGGTTTTGATTGTACCTTTACCAGAAATTTTGCCACGAACACCCCCTCCAAAGGTAACATATCCTCCATTTAAAGCTTCAAAATCTGAAAGATAAGACATGTTGCCTGTCATGTGCCTAGAACATCCACTATCTGAATATCCTTGATCCTCTTCCTGATCATTTGAATGTCCCTGCACACAAATAAGAGTGTTAGTTTCTTTTGGGGATCCAAGCCATTATTGACTTGGATCTGCCTCTTGCATCAATGTAATTGAATCTTTTAAGAATAGTTGATGCAACATTGGATTTATGAATCCAACATGCTGAGGCCTTAATAGCATTTGCCCTTTTTCCCTTATCAGTAGAGTGAACCACACACTTATCAGCAGAATCTGCTAACTTTGTAGTTCTACCCTTTGGTCTCCAAATTTGTTTATGGACCACTGCCTTTGATTGAATGGGACTTTGAACAGTTGTAGGAGCATGTTTGAAAAATGTTTTTGCACCCTTAGCTGTTGATTTTGGGTTAATAGTCATAAATGGTCGAGCAGCAGAGTAAAATTTGCTATCAGCAGGATCATTTGGTCTATCAGCAGAATCAGATTTTGAGATAGACTTGCTTTTGACTACTCTGGGGTTTGATTTCTTAGAACTAGAGTGAAAGTGAGATTTAGGAGTTTGCATTTTGTGATTCACTTTATGGTTTTCATACCCAGATACCCATTGGTTGCAGAAAGCTGCAAGATGGTCAAAACTACCACATGTGTAACAAGCTTTATTATAAAAAGAAAAGTCATCACCTAATTGGTTAGACTTGAGGTTGTTCCAATTCCTTTGGTTACCTCTGGGCTTGTTGGTGGTTCTATATTGTTCACAATATCTAACTGGTTGCCTAACATGCTTAATGTTTGATTTAGGCTTATCAGTATTGTGTTTGACTATCTTAGGAACCTTTGTTCCTACTTTCTTAACCACTTCAGGTTTAGACATAACCTGTTCTTCTTCATCATCACTATCAGTTGTACAATCTTCAACAACTATAGCATCTCCTTTCTTAGCAAAGGACACCTTGTCCTGATAATGTAAATTTTTATCTAAACTTTTACTTATCTTTGCTACCTTAAGACTCTTACTAGTCTTAGAACCATATTCCATGATTGGTTCTTGAAACTCAGCTAAACCTGTATGTGATAGGTCAACACCTGCAGGTGAAGGAACACCTCTATATGGTGGAGGAACAGTTTTGTAACCTACACCTGAATTAGCTTTATCAATTACCTGAGCTTCCCAAATCTTATTCATTCCTTGTGAGGCATGTGCTAGAGTATCTATAGTTACCTTAACATTTTCTTTTTCAGTTTTGACTTCAGATAACTGTCTACTTTGATCATTAAGAAGTTCATCTCTAAATGCTATTCCTCTTTTTAAAGCATTTAAGTCATCAGTAAACGTAGATTCATTCTTTTTATAATGAAGAATCTGTTTTTCTAGAACTCCTACACACCTCTTATGATTAGCTAAATTATGAAGGGCATCAATTAACTCTTCTCTAAAAGCATCAAATCTCTTTTTAATGTCTTCATAATTTTTAAGATTAGGACATGAATTAGTACAAGTAGGAATAGTATCTACCTCTGAATCAGAAGAAGCCATTAGAGCAATCTCATCGACAACAAGAGCAGCATTTGGTGGTGCATCCTCTTCAGTAGCCATAGAGCTCCAATCATATCCAATACCATCAATGGCCAGCATAGCCTTTGGCTCTTCCACCAGTACTTCCTTATTCCTTTCTTGTTTATACCAAGTGTTTCTATTATCCTGCTTCCTTGGGCTTCTACATTCTTTAGCAAAGTGTCCCAACCTATGACAGTTAAAACATTCTACTTTCTTCTTATCGAACCCAGCAGTATCATTACCATTTATGGTAATTTGCTTTCCAGTTTTCTGCCAAAACTTCTTAGCCCTCATGCTAAGTAAAGCAACTTGCCACTTAATGTCCATTTCTTCCAAATCATCACCATCAACCTGCTCAAGGTCTTCTTGATTTAAAGGAGAACCACTAGCTTGACTGGTTATAAAGGCATAAAATGTTGGATCACCAAGTCCAGCTATATCCTTTTGTAAACTAGCAGAAGGACCACCATAAGTAACATTAGAAACACTTTCAACTTCATCTACCTCTTCTGTATGACTAACACTAGGAACTGATAGGAGTGCAGCAGTCCTAGAACTAGTACTATAATTTCCACCTCTCTTTAGACTTTGTTCAACAATTTTAAAGTTGTTGTACAAATCATTAAGCTTCATAGTTTCAATTTCTGGTTTGTTCATCCAGACAATAACATGAGTATGAAAATTACCAGGTAGACTTTTCAAGAACTTCATGTTGAGATCTTCCTTCTCAGTCTCAACACCCAACACAGCTAACTGACTAACAAGCTTGTGTAGTCTTGAAAATAGCTTATCAAGAGACTCATTACTAAAAGCAGTAAAGTTTTCAAATTGGTGCTTTAGTAAAGTCTTCTGTGTCTTTTTGGTAGTTTCATTACCACCAAACCATGCACAAATCTCTTCAAAAAGAGTTTTTGCATAAAGATATTTGTTAAAAGATAGCATTTGCTCACCAGGAATGGTCATAAGCAACAGGTTTCGTGCTTTCTGATCATTTCTCTTCTGTATCTTTTCATCATTGGAGACTGGTCCAGTATTTCTTTTTCTTACTGTCTTCCCTTCAACAAGAACATCTGAATAGCCTAAAGTGAAGGAATCACCATACTGAATTATGTCCCAAAGAGCATAATCTTGAACCATGAAATATTGCTCAACTCTCATCCTCCATAACTCAAACTCATTGGGTTTGATCATGGGCAACTTTGCAGCAACATTTGTTTGAACATCTTGTACATCCATTTCTTGTTTCTTCTAAAAACAACAATATCAACCTTATCTCTGATACCACTTGCTAGGATCCTGGACACACGACTAAGGTGGTTAAACCTTCTAACTTTGTGTGTATGATATGTTGTGTTAAAATGATTAAGTGCACGGAATTCACTTAACCAAACTTAGAAGGTTGTGTATGTTATGGAAATGGAATTGTTATGTTTGTTAGTTAGCAATGAAACACATAAAGATTATCACTAAATGATTCAATATTATTAAAGATAATAATACGAGTGACCTTGAAATATCACTAGGGTTACAACCTTGAATCTTTTGTTTCTATCACTTGTGATATATTTGTGTTTGTTCTAACAGTTATGCATGTTCTAACTTATGCATGGACTAACTCTTAACACTTCTATATGTTTGACACACACACTTAAATATCACTAGTCTAAGATCTCTTTGATCGTCAAAAGATCTTTACAAATTGCTTAAAGTCTTGACCGACTTACTTGGTTAACTTATCCTATTGAGTGTCAGTACATCAGATACAACATCTATCTATGTATACAACTTGTTAACTAAGCACATGGAGTAAGATATTATCTACCGTATATTGTTGACCAAAATATAATAAATATCTTTTTGATCTTATCCTTCCATCAGCAGAGTTGTTCATTATCAGCAGGAACAATCTTTCGCTATCAGCAGAATCATCAGCAGAGTTGTTAAGCCTATCAGCAGAGTGAAATGCTCTATCAGCAGAATCAACATCATCAGCAGAAATCATTTTGCACTATCAGCAGAATTATACTTAGAGTAGAATCCGATATTAAACATCTTGAATATTTAATTCCCAACATACATACGTAACATTGTGATCCGAACAAGAGTTGAAGACATCCATCTTGGGGTGGAGAGCTATTAGAAGAAGTTGAACTTAATCCAGCCAAATTTCAGACCTCTAGGGATAATAGAAAAGCGTCCATACACCTTCGGTGACCGACCATTTGGAGTCGCGTACGTCAGACGGGGAATAACAAAGTTCATGGGGTATCAAGATATCCACAAATTCAGCGATGAAACCTTGATGCTAGTCAAGTCTGAACTTGCTACTATTCTGGATTATCATAAACACGGGAGGAAACAGGGGTGGTTGAGGCATATGATGTGGAGGCAGAACGATGTGAAGTAAGCTGTAAAGTTCATGGAACGAATTGATCGACGGCTCAAGTTTCGAGTCACGATGAGGAGATTAGAAGGTTACGTGGGTGGACGAGCAAGAATTCCTAACATTCTCAGCTTCCGCCGTCTAGAGTAATCTATGGTATCATTGGCCTATAATTTTGTCACTATTTCATCATTTGTTTGTTATGCCTATGGATTGTGTACATATCATAGTGCACAACCCGTACTTGTAATGAAAGGACCCTGTGGTATGCTTCAGTGCCACAATCCTCATATAAGAAGCGAAAGGTTTTTAATATTGAGTACAATTAACTTGAATTTTTTAAAGTTTTTCAAAATTCAGCTCAATAGAACAAGTATTCCTTGTTAAAGGGGAGTATTTTAAACATAATCTTTGTTCTAAAAACAAAAGTTCTTGAAATTCTTCATAAACCTCAAAAAACATAGTTTAATCAACAGTTATTCAAAAACAACATGATTATGCTATTTTTGAGGGGGAGAATAAAGAAGTTTTTAAAATATGGGTATATCAAGTTGAAATCTCATTTGAGCTCAACGCAGAATTGAAACATCGAATTGACGATATCATAAGTCAGTTGTCAAAAATACATGTCCGGGACGGGTAATAATTTCATGCCAATTTATTCAGTGATGTAAACGTGTCTCGCATAGGACTTGTCTGAATAGAATGTATCGATTTCGAGAGATTTTCTTTGAATACGATACGGACGGGTAATAATTTCAAGCTAGTTCTGCTAGTGATGTAAATGTGTCTCGCAACGATCATGTTCATTGAAAATTAATCAATTCTAAAAGTGTTGACTCTGCCCGACATGGGCAAATTTATCTTAAACACTTATAAGCACATGTTAAGGGGGAGTATTTCTGAAAATCACAAAACTCTCAAAGTATTAACAAAATATGTTTTTATAATCATAAGCACTTTGAGAGATTTTCAAAATAATTGGTTTATGGCATACATAGGATTAGTCATGGAGTTATAAGGTGACTAAGGTTAGGAAACTGTCCTATGATCCGCCAGAGCCGGAGGGATCTACCCAAGGACAATACCAATAGTTTAGAACTAGAAAGTCCTAGGTATTATGAAAAAAGGAGAAAAGAAATGAAAGGAGAAAGAAGGGGTTGAAGAATGAAAAAGAAAAGTAAAGAAAAGGGTGAAAAGAAATAGCCCTCCATTTGTTCAACCTTAGGGCAGAAACCGGGTTCAATACATATGCTACTGGTTGTTACTACGGTAACTTCGGTATTGAAGATTAAGCCGTCATGGACCCAGTGACGCACTGCACTAAACCTTCTAGCCACTCAGGTGTCTCTCAAAAGACACTTGTTTCATTTCACACGGAGAACTCTTCATCATCTATCGACCCCTCACTCCGAGATGTGTTGATATTGAAAAGGAGGCACTCTACTCCATGCCTTCGACGACCAAAAATAATCACTTGATTGAGTCTAGAGCCACGAGATACATCAAAGATCTCTTAGGTACACTTAGCATTGTTACACTGGTTGTTCAACAAAAGGAACACCAGTTGTAAATTTTAAGAGTGTGCTACGCAGGTCTTAGTCATCTGCCGAGAACATTCATGAGAGAATTTACATATTGTGATTCTTAGTGATTGAATGGAAATCCTGCCAGGGTCAACATCAAAGAGCCCTAACAGCAGGTCACTTCGGTAATCCCTTTTGGGTTACGCTTAGTGGTTCCACAACGGTCTACAGTCGTGGATTGATACTTCAGTATACTTCAGCGACTCATCTAAATCATTGATACACTTCGGTGAATCTTCTGGTTTAGGAACGGCCTTGGGTAGTATTAGAGAAAGTCTTCACACTATGCTGTTGACAATCTCGTAGTCCAAATCTGTAAGTGTCGGATGATTTATTACTAACTGTTTACCTACAGGAAATCACAGAGACCGGAAGTTCCACTACCACCATTTCATCATGCTCATAACCTGATGAGAAGTCAAGGATCAAGCAGAAAAATATTTCACAAGTCCAAGATTGAAGCTTATGAAGTAAGAATTACTTGATACATGAAGAACTAGAGTCAGAAGATATATGAGCATGGTGGAAAAGATGCTAAGACACTAGAGTTAAAGAATGTTGGTGGAAGGCAGATCATTACCTTACCATATCATATCAGTACAAGAACGAAGAACAAAGATCCAAATGACGTCGAAGCCAAAGAAGCAAAGATGAAGTCAAGCAACCTCGATGATTAATACTTAGGGGGAGATTGTTGGGAACTCGTCTTAGATTATTGAAGTATTAATCATATTATGTAATAGGTTGCTTAGGCCTTTATGCTTGTTAGTAATGTACGGCATGTGTGGAAGGCCCATGGGCTGTGGGCTTTTATCTTTTATCTATTTAGGGCAACGCCCAAACCTATATGTTACACTATAAATACCCCTCCTATTAAAGGGTAGGGGTTGTTGGTTAATGTTCAGTTCATTTGTCATTAGTATTGTGTTTAACCTACCTCTCTTTCTCTCTCTAATATTCTCTCTCTAGACAAGTAACCTTGTGTGATAAACTTGAGACCTAACACTAGGAAGTAATTTTGAGAGTTTAATAAGGCCTGTTATGCGTGTGGAAGTTTTGATCGTTTGCAGGTTGATTGCAATTACCATAAAAAATAGTTTCAAAATCAAAGGATGGTAAAACCTATTTGGAACAATTTTCAAAGGGTGAATCATCAAAACTTTTCTAAAAAGAATCACCCCTGTGCTAAAAAGAACATGGTTCCAAGGGCGCACTACTAGAAAAAGGGCTATCCTTGACTCGCTTTTTATGACCCACGCTAAAAGATGACGCGCAAAGAGCAAAGTCATAAAATAAGAGTCATAACGAGTAAATTTTCTATTGGGGATGACTCGTTTTTACAAGTGTCATAAATAGGGGTCATCTATGTTTTTTTTTAACATCTGATTGTTTTTTTTGGCCAAAACACTTCCTCCCGCTCTCAAGTCCCTACAACTAATAAAAATCTTCTTCATTATCACTTAACCCTAAAAACTCACATACTCTCTTTCTCTCTTCTCTGCGCCGCCAACTGCCACCACCCAAGACACCATCACCGCCACCCAAACAAGCACACCACCACCACCAAAACACTCACCACCATCTCCCCTTCCATTTGACGTGACTCACGCGCTCAAACACCACCTCACCGTCACTCTAGCACCACAACGCGCCACTAAAAACCTTGCTCATCACCTTGTATCATCACCACTCGTGTAGATCGAAGAAAGAAGGTAGGAAATATGCTATGTATGCGAGAGTTGACTCGGAAACGAGCTGCCACCATCATCCATTTTTGTTGAAGATCCAAGGTTGTGGTGTCATTTGGGGTTTTAAATCATGATCTTTGGCTCTCGTTTGGTTCGAGAACCACCATCGAGCCACGCCACCATCTCCATCATCTCTCTCGTGTCCTTGGTATGATGACACTTTTAATTTATCTTTGTCACTTTCTTTTTTATAAACCGATTACATAATTGTTTTATGTGTTTTCGTGGATTAATGATTTATTAAAACCGTTTTTGTTAATCAAGTCGTGTGGTGTTGGTTTGTTTAGATTCGAATTAGAGAATAAAATAGGGGGTATTTATTTGTTTAGACTCAGCTAAAAAACGGCCCGAAGGGATGTTTATTTGTTCTCGGTAAACCAAAAACAACCTAAGGGGTTTGTTGGCTTGGGTTCTCGGTTCGTGATAGCCAAACCGAAAGGGGTGTTTGGCTTATTTTTATTCCTTGTCGTTATTGTGATAAGGTTGGACATGGATTCTGTTTCTTTGATTATATATTTTCACTAGTTCCCATTTTACCGAAAGGTATATTTTCACTAGTTCCCATTTTACCCGATGTAATCTGTTTCTTTGATTATATAGAAACTTGTAAGATGAATTTTTGTAATTTAAAGAAGTTAACCATGCCTGAAATGTACTTGTATTAAATGCTACAGGCTGACGAGACTAAGCTTACACCTTTATCATTGAGCATGAGCATGAGCAGAGCAAAAGGCGGCTGGAAGATCGTGAAAAGAAACTAAGAGCACGTGAAGCTGTTAATGATATAGAGAGAAGGAAGCTTGACAGTGAGAAGAAAATGGTACTGCAATATTGTGTTATAAATGATATCTATGTTAATCTAATTTATTATATACGCAAACTGAGTTTCTTTCTATCATTAGTGGCGTTTAATGTTTTGTTTATGGCTTTTCGCAGAATCAATTAGCGATTATGAAGCAGAAGAAGGCAGATGAAAGAATGTTGAAGTTAGCCGAGGATCAGAAGGTCTGTTACATCCTTCTTCCTTAAATCATGTGTTACAATATGTGTATCTTCAGATAATGTTTCTGGAATCTTATATATGTAATTTAACAAATCATGACAGAGAGAAAAGGAGAAACTTCACCAGCGAATCATTGACCTTCAGAGGAAGCTTGATGATAAGCAACGACTAGAGCTACAGATCAAGCAGATGAAGGGAGCCTTAGAAGTTATGAAACATCTGACTGATGAAGATGTCGAAGCAAAGAAGAAAAGGGATCTGATTCAAGAAGATCTTAAGAATAAAGAAGAGGAACGCGAGTATTTGGAAGCACTTAGAGCGAAAGAGCAATGATGAACTTGTGGATGCTCGTAAAGAGCTAATCTCTGTGAGTTCTTTCCTTCCAATTGCCATTACCTTTTTATCTACCAAAACATAGATGTATTTTGAGAGAAGCGGGACTTCATTAATCATCGAAATTATATTTTTATCTGTGTTTAACAGGGGCTAATGGAAAATACTGCTTGGTCACATATCAGTGTGAAAAGAATGGGAGAGCTTGACGGCAAACCTTTCATAGCTGCTGCTAAGAGAAATGGTTCTAGTAAAAAGGAAACGATAAAGTTGGCTTCCTTGTGGGAAAATCATCTCAGGGATCCAAACTGGCATCCCTTTAAGGTTATCACAGTGGATGGAAAAATCAAGGTATAACTCATTTTAACTGTTGCTGAGACTTCCATTTCTGCATGAGTCTTTTTCTGCTTTACTTCTAATTACTTATACCGCTTTACTTAATTGCTGAATGTGCCCATTTATGCTAGAAGTGTTAGTAGAGTAAAGGATGCGTGACTACAATGTGTTTGATATGATTGTGATAAGTGATAACGTGTACTTGATTAAATGAGTGAGCAAGTGAAGTCACTAATATATCAGTTACCGAATATAAATCTTCACTATGTTGAGATTATTAAACGTGTCTCCATCAAATTGCTTTTTTGCCCGCGTACTTATTCTAAAAATGTGACTACCGATGTTAGCTAAGTTAGTTGATATATGCACAATAAAGGTAAACGGGAAGTTCGCTGTCTATTGTCTTTATTAATTAACAAATACTGTGATTGATAACTGTTGTCGAAGAAAGTATGAAAGTATATGATGCGTGGTTTTGTAACCTTACAACAGGTTTTACCTCTCGAGGGATCTCAAGAGGCTTACAACCCCACCAGGCAGTGTACCTGACCGATGTAGTATAGTGTAGTGGTAAGTACGGGGGATTGATCGTTCTCCACAGGGAATAGTGTTCGTTAGGTATGAAAAGCTACTCTAATAGGTCTAAGGGTTGAGGAAGATTCTTTTTTTATGTTTTTATATTTTTATGAAAGCAAGTAAAATCTCGGTTTTGAAGGAGTGGGCGGAATTAGTTGCTAGTCAACTAACCCAAATAACTACAAATGCAAATAAAATAAAATAACAAAAATGAAAAGTTTGGTGGAAACTTATATGTAGAGAAATGTGTTTACTTAGATTTCCTTACTCCCTAACTATCTTTTACCGGTTAATTAGTGTGTATTAGTTGCGTGGATGACGGGTGTATTCCTTAATACCATTCGTGGGGTGGCGTACGTACTTCCCCAACTCTACAAGCTCCTACTTCACTCCTATGTCGAGCCGGCTAGGAAGCTCCTAACATGGGATCACTAGAATTCGCTTGTGCATTAAATACAACCATAAAAACCTTTAGTACGCCTTTGGTTCATGTTTCTTAAGACGTTCAAGCAAGTTACCGAATAGGAAGTTAGCCAGTTTTCTTAAGCCTAACATAGATAAACAATCATCCAATACAACTAACAACACACTAATAACCAATAATCAATAGCTAGGTTTCATTAGATCTAAGCAAACACAAGATAAATTTAGCCTAACATGTTAATCAAAAGACAAGAATAAGATAAAATCAAACAACACATAGACATATTGAATGATTAATTGATAACTTATCTTCAATGTAACATGGAAGATCTCAAGGCAAAAAGCCTTGAAAAAGAAGCTAAAATCGTCTTAGGGTTTTCTCCCAAAATTCCACACACTAAGTTCCACTAATGACAAAAAATTAGAAAACTATATATAGATTTTTGGATCTGACGGCGTCACCTTATGGAGTGTGACGCCGTCACCTCGCCGCTTTTAGGGTTCCCGGATGACCTTCTTGACGCCGTCCCTCTTTAGCTCTTCAAAATCCATTCTGGCTTATCAAGGCTTGACGCCGTCGAACCTTGAACGTGACGCCGTCCCCTTTTGATTTAAGCCGTGACGCCCTTGATCAGGTTAAAGCGTGACGCCGTCAGAATTTACATGCAATTTTCACTGGCTTATCATGAGTAAATTTCACGTCCACCTTTTCTTGCCCAGGCATGACGCCGTCCAGAGTAAAAGTTGACGCCGTCAAAGGTAACTTTTAGCCGATTTTTGAGACTTTGTCGTTTTCTTCACTTTAATGCTCCAAAAACGTCCAAAATGCCTCCTTTTCCAGATTTCTCCTCAAAAGTACCTAAAATGACAAAAGGAACGATTTAGGGCGATATTTGATCAAATAAATACGATTTAGGGCTTAAATGACCCCTTAAAAGCGGTACACTTTTTGCTTCATCACTGTTGTCGAAGAAAGTGTGAAAGTATAATGATCGTTTATCAAGTGCTTGTGTTTAAGACGTTTACCCTAATTACTTTTATACATAGTTTGTGATTATCCATCACCGTATCTTAAATTTTAACAGGTCAGAATATTTTATCTAAATTCACAAAAAACACAATAAGGTACATCTTGTGGACTGAAATGTATCACTTTTACTTTGTTTAAGATTTACCGATGATCCATATTTGAAGTTGACTAGAAAATAATGTATTGGGTTTAATATGCAGCGTAACTCATGGCTTACATATCTTTGTTAGTGATTCTAATAGCTGCATTTGATGGCGTTTTATAGGTATTGCCATCATTGCGAGAGAAGCATGATGAGTTTATGTTGCGGGAGCTTGTGAAGCGTTTGTCGAATCATAAAGTGATGGTCAGGTGGCTTTCACGGTTTTTCCACTACCCTGATCGTTATTTTATTACTCGTAGGTCTTTGCCTGGCCTGCATGAAGTTGGTCTCACTTGTTTTCGCGACTCGGTAAGTATTAGTTTGAGCAAACAATTCATTACAGGTGTTATTTTTTCGTTACTCATGAAACCCTTTACTTTTCATACAGGTTTATGCGGAAACTAAGGGTAGAGCCAAAGATGCAGTGATTGCCCTCGTAAGTTTTATTAATTTGCTTGCACCATTTTTTGTCTGTTGCGTGAAGTTGCAATTAACAGTGCAGTGCTCTTGATACAGATTAATCAAGAACGTGAAGGCGAGCAGATTGACAGAGGACTGCTTAAAGAAGGAAAATTACAGAGTCGATCACTATTTGCACTCTAGCAGTCGGTCCAAGCTCATAGAGTTTAGTCTTTCTGATATGTGTACAGAGTTGCAAATGTATGAAGTACACAGAATTTTGAGTTCAGGCCAGCCTTTTTTTGTTTTAGTTGTGGTTCAAGTGTTTAACCACTTCTTATGTTGTCATACTTGAATTAACCTCATTGTTTTGATATATATATATATATATATATATATATATATATATATATATGAAATGCGTTATTTTGATATTTGTGTTTTTAATTTTGTATTATCAGGTTTTTAATTGTCATTTAATAGAAACTTAGGAACTGAAAAAAATTAATTTTAAAAAAAAAATTAGGTTATGACACGCAAAAAGGAGAGTTATAAAACGTGGGTCATAAGTGCGCGTCATAGAGGGATGACGCACAAATGCGAGTCATGAAGCTTTATGACTGGTCCATCCTTGACTCGCATTTGCGCGTCATAAGACCTCTTCTTGACTCGCATTTGGAGTCAAGGATAGCCCTTTTTCTAGTAGTGGCGGTACTAATGAAGTCTGGCTTAGTATCAATTAATACTGCTAAACAAAACATTTCAAAAACAGCAGTATTGGTTAATATTGCTAGAAAAGTTAATGTTGCTTACTCAAAAACAACAATGAATGCTGCTAGATTAATGTCATATCTTTCTAAAACAACACATTCAACTGTTAAAAGTCCCATTCAAAAGAACACATCATTTAAAAACAGTAATATTAATCAAAGGGTTAATACTGTTAGGGGTAACAATTTTAATATTGCTAGGACAAAAGCAGTAGTTAATGTTGTTAAGGGAAATAACGCTAATGTTGTTAAGGCCTCAGCTTGTTGGGTTTGGAAACCAAAGATTAAAGTTTTAGACCATGTTTCTAAACACAACAGTGCATCAATCACCATAAAAAGGTTTGATTATATTGATGCACAAGGCAAATCCAAGTCAGTGATGGCTTGGGTCCCCAAAAGAAACTGATTTTCTTACCTAATGTGCAGGGCAATCCATAAATGGATTTACAGGATCAAGGAGTAATTGATAGTGGATGCTCAAGGCACATGACAGGGAACATGTCCTATCTTATAGACTATAAAGAGATAGATGGAGGATAGGTTGCTTTTAGAGGGAACCCCAAAGGAGGGAAAATCACAGTAAGAGGGACCATTGAAACTGGTAATCTAGTTTTTGAAAATGTGTATTTTGTGAGAGAGTTAAAGTTTAATCTCTTTAGTGTCTCACAAATGTGTGACAAAAAGAATAGTGTTGTTTTTAATAAAATTAAATGTGTTGTTTTATCTCCAAACTTTAAGTTAATTGATGAAAGTCAAGTTTACTTAGAGTTCCGAGAAAGAACAATATGTATAGTGTTGATTTAAAGAACATAGTTCCTAAAGGAGGTTTAACTTGCCTTTTGCAAAAGCCACATCTGATGAATCTAAACTTTGGCATAGAAGGCTAGGTCACTTAAATTTTAAAACTATGAATAAACTAGTGAAGGGAAATCTTGTAAGAGGTTTACCTTCCAAACTTTTTGAAAATGATCAAACCTGTGTTGATTGTCAAAAGTGAAAGCAGCACAAAGCCTCTTGTAAGTCTAAAACAGATAACTCAATCAGTCTTCCTTTACATATGCTACATATGGATTTATTTGGTCCAACATTTGTAAAAAGCCTAATGAAGAAAATGTATTGCCTAGTTGTCACAAATGATTTCAGTAGGTTTACATGGGTTTTTTTTCTAGCTACTAAGGATGAGAATAGTGGCATTTTTAACTCCTTTATAACTAGGATAGAAAACCTAGTAGATCACAAGGTTAAGGTGATTAGATGTGATAATGGGACTGAGTTCAAAAATAGAGAGATGAATCAGTTTTGTGTGATGAAGGGTATTTTGAGACAATATAGTGTAGCTAGAACTCCTCAACAAAATAGAGTAGCTGAGAGGAGAAATGGGACACTAATTGAGGCTGCTAGGACTATGCTAGCTGATTCTAAGTTGCCAACTACTTTTTGGGCAGAAGCAGTCAGTACTGCTTGCTATGTGCAAAATAGAGTGTTAGTAGTTAAGCCTCATAATAAGCCCCGATATGAACATTTTCATGGTAGAACACCAACTTTAAGTTTTATGAGACCATTTGGGTGTCCTGTTACCATTCTCAATACCATAGATCACATAGGAAAATTTGATGGTAGGCTGATGAAGGTTGCTTTGTTGGATACTCTTTGAATAGTAAAGCCTTTAGAGTATTCAATAGTAGAACAAGGATAGTAGAAGAGAACTTCATATTAGGTTTAGTGAGAGTACACCTAATGTTGTAGGTAGTGGACCAGATTGGCTAGTAGATATTGATGCACTAACAAGAACAATGAATTATGAGCCAGTTGTTGCAGGTACACAGTGTAATGGTTTTGCAGGTACAAAAGCAAGTGATAGTGAAGGTAAAGCTAGAAAGGAGATGGAACCTGTCAAAGATTACATTATGCTACCATTATGGACTACTGATCCACCATTTTCTTGAGATCCAAAGAGTTCTCAAGAAGATGAAGTCAAACCTTCAAATGATGTTGAAAAGAAGGTTAATGAAGATCCAAGAATAGAAAGTGAATGTGATGATCAAGAGAAGGAAGATAAGGCTAACAACACTAATGATGTTAATACTGCTAGTGATGGAAATAATACTAACAATATTAGTACTATTAGTTCAACTGTTAATGCTGCTGGCATAGAAGTTAATGTTTGACCGGATCTAAACACACGAATTGTGTTGGAGATACTTTGAGTATATACTTAGTAGCACGCGGAATTTACTACCAAGTACTTAGAAGATTTAGTGTTTGGTGATTGTATGTGATTGTATGAATGTAACAGTAAGAATGATAAAACACAGTTTAACCAAACGATTATAGCTTCAATATATTACGAGTGATCTTTTGAATATCACAAGAATTACAATGAAATCATGAAGCTCTATCAATAATGCATGTATCTAAAACTTAACCTAGGATCTCCTTTTATAGGACAAGGAGTCCTTTACAAGTAAACCATCTACCGTATAAATCTATATTAATAAGATATACATTACATCTTTTCCATATATATCTTCAGACGACTTTCATCTTTATCTTATAAATAGTACTAACTTCTTGTTCCAATAGTACTAACTGGCTTAGTACTGATAGTGTATTCTTGAACGATCTTCAGCAGTACTAATTTATGTATGAGCAGTACCAACTATTAGTTTAATTCCCAACAATCCTCCCCTAAACTTATGATTTCTATGTAAATCATTAAGTTTTTTGAATTAAACTCCAATGTTGACGTTGGGGTGGAGTCATTCAAACACTTATCTTCAATCTTGAATCACTTGAGAATTTTCTTCACATATAAGCTTTTGAAGAAACCATAACAGTAAGTACTCCAATATAAACTTCAATCTTTTCTTCATCTTGAATTGATTTCCTCCCCTGAGTTACATAATCATCTGTAATAGCAACTGAACAAACTTTGAACAAACTTGAATTCCTCTCCTGTTTGGAAGAATCCTACCATCACATTAACTAGAACATATGACATTTTAGCTCAGCTTCCATTATGACAGTATGTACAAGTTTCCATCAATTCAGTTGTGTAGTTTCAAACTGCTCTCAACGCTTCCAGATGTGTGACCTTATGAGAGAGCTGAATCATAGAGCATAAACCCAGTATGAAACCAAGTTTGAACCATCAGTACAAACTAGTTAAAACTAGCAGTACAAACTGGTTAGCAAAATTTTTCAGAGATTAGGATAAACTTAATGTGGAGATGAAAACAGTTTTGTCCACCTATAGTTTTTAGCAAACTATCAGCTGTCAACGGATTTGATATGTCTTTACCAATAGCCATTTGCTTTGGAATAGTCAAATCTTTACACTTAGATATGGTGAGTTGATGACCATCCAGTTTTTGGTAAACTATCAACCATGAACGGATTTGATTAGTCTTTACCAGAAACCGTTTGATCTAGACTAGTTGGTTCTTATGTGGATTAGAGATGGTGAACCAATTACCATTTCTTGTGTGACAAGGTTTCACACCAGACATTTCAAACCACCATACTTTCTAAAGCATAATCCATATTAAAAAGCGTTCTTAACCTGAAATGTTAGTCCAAAACCATAGAAAACACAATACACAATATTTTCTTTTAACAATTATCACAAATGACTAACAAATTTCCATAAGCAGTACTAAAAATTACCAAGCAGTACAATAAATGACTTTCTTATCAGCTAGGTTTTCTACCTCAACAATAAATGACTTAAGGATTTCACTAGTCTCATCCTTAGTTCGTAGAAAGAAAACCCAGGAAAACCTGGAATAATCATCAGTAATAACCAAAAAATATCTTTTAAAATTTAAGCTATTCACAGAAGTAGGACCAAACAAGTCCATATGCAACATATATGAAGCTTGAGAATTTGAGTTATGAACCTTGGGCTTACAAGAGGCTCTGTGTTGTTTACCTTTAAGGCAAGAAACACAGGTTTGGTCATTTTGAAAGATCTTATTTGGTAATCCTCTTACCAATCCATTTTTAGCAATTTTGTTAATGGTTTTAAAATTAACATTACCTAGCCTTCTATGCCACAACATTGATTCCTCCAATGTGGCTTTTGCAACAAGGCAAGTAAGACCTTCTTTAGGAACAAGGTTGTTCATCTTAATACTGTATGTATTACCCTTTCTGGGAATTTTAAGCAAAACTTGATTTTCATCAGGCAGCTTGAAATCAGGAGAAAGAATAAGGCAGTCAATATCAGTAAAAAGAACCTTATTCTTTTTATCACATATCTATGACACACTAAAGAGGTTGTACTTTAACTCTGGTACAAAATACACATTCTCAAAATCAAGATTACCAGTTTTAATTACACCTTTACCAGTAATCCTTCCTCCAACACCACCTCCAAAGATAACAGGTCCTCCATCCATAGAAATGAAGTCTGAAAGGTATGACATGTTACCAGTCAAGTGCCTGGAACATCCACTATCTGAGTAGCCTCTGTCTTCTTCACCATTTGAAGGATGTTCCTGCACACAAAATAAAGGTTTTAGTGCCTTTTGGGGACCCAAACCATCACTGGTTTAGATCTGCCTTGTGCATAAATATGAGAAAGTTTATTGAAAGTCATTGATGCACCATTGGGTTTGGTAGATTTTCTAACCCAATGTGCTGAGGCCTTGACAGCATTGCCCCATTTACCCTTAACAGCATTAAAATTCCTAGCAGTAGGAACTGCTGACATAGCAGTTAGAACTGTTGGTCAAGCAGTTGGAACTGCTGGTTTAACTTTAGACACCCATTTTTTATTGGTCATTGCTGTTTTCTTATAAAAATGCCTTTTAACTGTTTGTGCATGATTTGAAAATTGTTTTGCACTGGTAACAGTTTGTTTGTTCTTAAACCATTTGTTTGGTCTAGTAGTTGGAACTGCTAATCTAACAGTTGAAACTGTGTTGATGCCAGAATTTAACATAACTGCTCTGGGTGACATTTTATGATTCACATTAGGGTCAGTCAACCTTGGTGGACTATTTTGAGTTACCCTAGCATTGTTATTCCTATTCTCCCTTGAATTCCCAAAAACATTCTTTTTTCATGGGTTAGAATCACAAAAAGCTGCCAAATGGTCAAAACTTCCACAAACAAAGCATACTTTTCTAATCATAACAAACTCATCATCCAATTGCTTAGATTTTGAATCATTCCAATTCCTCTGATTATCTTTAGAAACTGGTGATCTGTTCTTAGTTCTATACATCTCAGCATACTTGACATTTTTCCTAACTGGTTTTATGTTTTCAGTTTTAACCACCTTAGGAGCATGTTTAACTTCTACCTTAACAATATCAGATTTAACCTTAACCTGATCATCTTCATTATCAGATGTCCAATCCTCAATAATTGGAGCATCTGAGTTTCTACCGGAAGACATCTGTTCCTCAAAGAGAGATTTATCACTAGCACTAACATAAGAATCCTCACCCTTAACAAATTTAACAAGATTCTCACTAATTTTAGTATCATATCCAGGAAAATCCATATCTTTAAACTCTTCAAAACCTGTATGAGCCAAATCAATTCCTGGAGGGACAAACATTCCTCTATTTGGGGGTGCAACTGACTTATAACCTAAACCAGACTTAGCTTTATGAAGTATTTGACTCTCTACTATTTTCATTACCCCTTTTGATGTGTACTCTAGAGTGTCAACATTTAACTTTATATTTTCTTTTTCTTTCTTAAGTGTATCTAGTTCATATACAAGTCCACTCATCTTGTCATCTTTCAGTTGCAAATCTCTCTTTAACACAGCTATATCATCATTAAAGTTAGATTCATTCTTTCTATAAAAATCAAGTTGTTCTTCCAAAATAGTTAGTCCTCTTTTATGATTAGACAGACTAAAATTCACTTGATTAAATTCTACTCTAAGATCATCATACTGTTTCTTTAGAGTTTAATAATCTTTTAAAGCATGATAAGTGTTTGAGCATTTTTGAACTATATGTACCTCAGAGTATGAAAAGGCCGTCAATGTAATGTTGGCTCGCTCTACTTCCTCTTCCATAAAGCTCCCATCAAAACCAGCTCCATCCACAACAACCATTGCCTTTGAGGAAGAAGTTTCTTCCACATTCACTGTCCTCCTATTCTGACTCTTGTTGTTTTGCTGTCTTGGGCTCCTACATTCCCTAGCAAAGTGCCCCATCTTGTGACAATTATAGCACTCCACCTTGGACTTATCATACCCAGCTACATCTCTTCCATTGAAGGTAATCTTTTTCCCAGTTCTTTGATAATACTTCTTAGCCCTAATACTTATCAAGGCCAACTGCCACTTTAAATCCATAGCTTCCAAATCATCTTCAGCAATCTAAAAAAGATTTTCATTGAAGAGTTGAGACCCACCAGATTGTTCTGACACAAATGCATATATGGTCTCTTTAGTCAAGCCAGCAGTACGAGTTTTTACACTAGCAGTGCTAACTTTGGGGCTAGCACTATCAACTGCTTCAACATCATCAGAACTGTTATTGTTGGAAGATGATAAAAATGCTGTATTTCCAGAACTAGAACTAGTGCTTCCACTTTTCTTCACTTTCTGCTCAACAATATTGAGATTGTTGTAGAGTTCATTCAATGTCATCTTCTCCAGTTCTGGTTTATTACCCCAAACCACAACATAAGTGTTCCATTCAGCAGGTAGGCTATTAAGAAACTTCATGTTAAGATCTTCCTGTGGAATCATAATTTTTAACACAGTAAGTTGACTAATGATCCTTTGAAGCCTATTAAAGATATGATCCAAAGTTTCATTGCTTGAGGAACTGAAGTTCTCATAACTCTGTTTAAGTAGAGTTCTTTGAGCCTTCTTGGTAGCTTCGTTGCTACCAAATCTCTCCACCACTGCTTCAAAAAGAGTCTTAGCAGTCTCATAGTGACTAAAGTTTAATACTTGATCATTAGGAATTGCCATGAGTAACAAATTCCTAGCCTTTTGATCATTCTTCTTCTTAATTCTCTCATCATTAGTCACTGGTTCAGTATTGAGCTTTGTGGTCTTGGAACCATCAGCATGTGTTTCCTCAGAAGTAGTCGGTTTGAAGGAATCACCATTGATAATGATATCCCATAGTGCATAGTCTTGCACCATGAAATATTGCTCAATTCTGAGCCGCCATAGATCGTATTCATTCTGTTTCAGCATGGGGAGTTTAGCAAGGATAGATGTTTGCGGTGTCTCCATGTCCATCTTCTCGGTAGCAAGAGAGTAAATACTTCTGGATCTTCTAAATCAAAGTATCAGAAACCTGGCTCTGATACCACTTGACCGGATCTAAACACACGAATTGTGTTGGAGATATTTTGAGTATATACTTAGTAGCACGCGGAATTTACTACCAAGTACTTAGAAGATTTAGTGTTTAGTGCTTGTATGAATGTAACAGTAAGAATGATAACACACATTTTAACCAAACGATTATAGCTTTAATATATTGCGAGTGATCTTTTGAATATCACAAGAATTATAATGAAATCGTGAAGCTCTATCAATAATGCATGTATCTAAAACTTAACCTAGGATCTCCTTTTATAGGACAATGAGTCATTTACAAGTAAATCATCTACCGTATAAATCTATATTAATAAGATATACATTACATCTTTTCCATATATATCTTCACACGACTTTCATCTTTATCTTATAAATAGTACTAACTTCTTGTTCCAACAGTACTAACTGGCTTAGTACTAATAGTGTATTCTTGAACGATCTTCAGCAGTACTAATTTATGTATGAGCAGTACCAACTGTTAGTTTAATTCCCAACAATGTTGTTGATCCAAAAATAAGCAATGAACTTCTATTTGATCCACAAATGCCTGCTTTGGAAGATAGTAGCATATTTGACTACTCAAGTGATGATGAAGATGATGCTGAAGTGGCTGACATGAACAAGTTGGATACAACAATCCAATTTAGTCCTACTCTAACTAAAAGAATTCACAAATATCATCCTCTTGATCAAGTGATTGGAGATGTGCAATCAGCTACACAAACAAGAAAGATGTCAAATAATTTGAAGGAACATGGGTTTGTTAGTACTCTTTAACAAAGAACAAGCCATCAATGCCTTCAAAACTGCTTGTTTTCTTGCTTTTTATCACAAGTAGAACCTAAAAAAGGTAATTCAAGCATTGAAGGATTCAAGCTGGATAGAGGCTATGCAGGAAGAGCTTCTACAATTCAAGTTACAAGAAGTTTGGACTTTGGTGGAGCTACCTAATGGAAAAAGGGCTATAGGCACTAAATGGGTTTTCAGGAATAAAAAGGATGAAAGAGGAATTATGATAAGAAATAAAGCATGATTGGTTGCTCAAGGGTACACACAGAAAGAAGGGATTGACTATGATGAAGTATTTGCCCCTGTTGCAAGAATTAAAGCAATTAGAGTATTCTTAGCCTATGCCTCATTTAAAGATTTTGTGGTGTATCAAATGGATATAAAGAGTGCTTTTCTCTATGGGAAGATTGAAAAAGAGGTGTATGTATGTCAACCACCAGGATTTGATGATCCAGACTTTCTTGATAGAGTATACAAGGTTAAAAAAGTACAGTATAGACTACATCAAACACTTAGAGCTTGGTATGAAATCTTGTCAACATATCCATTGGACAATGGGCTTCAAAGAGGTGATATTTTGCTGGTCCAAGTGTATGTGTATGATATCATATTTGGTTCAACAAAGAAGGAGTTATGCATTGCATTTGAGAAGTTGATGCATGAGAAATTTCAGATGGTTCTATAGGAGAACTTACATTCTTCTTGGGATTACAAGTGAAGCAGAAGAAGGATGGGATATTTATTAGTCAAGATAAATGTGTTACCGAAATTTTAAAGAAATTTGGGTTTACAGAAGTCAAGACTACAAGCACACCAATGGAAACTGGAAAGCCTCTGCTCAAGGATGAAGATGGTGGAGAAGTTGATGTTCATATATATAGGTCAGTGATTGGTTCATTGATGTATCTTACATCTTCATGACCTAATATTATGTTTGCAGTGTGTGCATGTGCTAGATACCAAGTCAATCCAAAGGCTTCACATCTTCATGATGTGGAAAGGATTTTTAGGTACTTAAAAGGTCAACCAAAATTGGTCCTTTGGTAACCAAAAGATTCTCCTTTTGATTTTGTAGCATACATTGATAGTAATTATGCTGGAGCAAGCTTGGATAGGAAGTCTATAACAGGAGGTTGTCAATTCCTTGGATGTAGATAAATATCATGGCAGTGCAAGAAACAGATAGTAGTTGCAAATTCCACAACGAAAGCTGAATATGTAGCTTCTTTAAGTTGGTGTGGACAAGTGCTTTGGATTCAGAATCAACTACTTGATTATGCGTATAATTTTATGCATACCAAGATATTTATTGACAATAACGGTACTATTTTTATAATTTAAAATCCTGTTTTTCATTCAAAAACAAAGCATATAGAGATCAGACATCAGTTTATTAGAGATTGCAATGAAAAGAAATTGATTCAAATGGTTAAAATCCATACTGACAAGAATGTTGCAAATTTGCTTACAAAGGCTTTTGATGTAAGTAGATTTCAATATTTGATTGCTAGTATTGGAATGTTAAATCTTTAACGTTGTAACACCCCCCAATTTCATGATATGCAGCGGAATTTAAATTGGGTGTTACTTCATGGCACAACAGTTGAATAGTAGAAAACGATCACCAATTTGGTCATTTTAAAAGATTTATCATTCGAATATCATAGTTTACAAAATAAGGTCCCAGTGGTTCCAGAGTTTATTAAATAGGTTTTCGAATGATAGTAAAA
This sequence comes from Artemisia tridentata subsp. tridentata, assembly GCA_021014915.2. Taxonomy (NCBI): domain Eukaryota; kingdom Viridiplantae; phylum Streptophyta; class Magnoliopsida; order Asterales; family Asteraceae; genus Artemisia; species Artemisia tridentata. The sequence continues at coordinate 222,563,330 of CP139502.1, read as the reverse complement.
TTTATAGCCTTCATAAGTATCTTTGCTCCTCCGTTTTATCCTTGCTTATTATGGACCTGAGATAAATACATGCTAAAAGCGTCAATACAAAGGTTGGTGAGTTCATAGAGTTTGTAAGTAAAAACTGTTGATTTCCAAAATCAAAGAGTTTGTGAGTAAATACTGTTGATTTCCAAAATCAAAGAGTTTGTGAGTAAATACTGTTGATTTCCAAAATCAAAGAGTTTGTGAGTAAATATTGTTGATTTCCATAATCAAAGGGTTTGTGAGTTCATAGTAGTTGTAGATAAATAGTTGATTATCAAATCAAAGAGTGAGTAATACCATAGTGTTTATAGTTAAACCAGTTGATTTGTCAAAAATCAAAGTGTGAGTGAATCCATAGAGTTTAAAGTTAAAGCAGTTGATTATCAAATTCAAGTTGTGAGTGAATCCATTAAGTTTGCATAAAATCAGTTGATTTTCAATAGTTTCCAAGTTTAGGTAATAATTGTAACAAATACAATTATTAATAAAATAAGCGGTGGGTTACGATATTATACATCCATAGTTGGTTTGTTATAAAATAATTGGTGGGTTAAGTTGTTATACACCCATAGTTGGTTTGTTATAAAATAAGCAGTGGGTTAAGTTGTTATACACCCACAGTTCGTTCGTTAGCCCTAACCAGGCCAACACAGAATATATAGTTATTGTTTGCCAAGTAGTGATTTTCTGCTATATAGTGAAAACAATTCAAGTTTAATAAAATAATGGTAATACTGTATCATGACTACAGTATCGTTTCTATTGCTCTAAGCCTCATGAAACTCAACGCTTAACAGGCATCAAAATGATGTAAAGTAGATAGGCCCTCAGGATAGGTATTTGCCAATAACCCATAAGTTTGTTCAAATAAAGTGCGCTTGGGTGGCTCATCCAAGCAGACCCAAACGGGGATTGTCAGTCCCAAATAGATCTATTCACAATTATTTACGTTCACTCGCAAGTGATTAAGGTTCATGATATGAGGGACTTCGAACATGGCAATAAAGGTAAACTTAGGCAATAGTGGATCAGGTATAGCATACAGTTGAAAATCATTTGTGATCATGTTTATAGCAGGTATCTCTCCATGAGATATAAAAATGTATAAAGTGGATTTATAAACTCATAATAGTTTGTAGAGGTGTAAAAGTTCTTTTATAATTAAAAGCAAATTTTACGAGCAGAGCGTTTCATCAACTAATTACGTTGTTTAAAGTAAACCAGTAAAGTTTATATGCAAAGCGAACATGTATCGTCTTCAAAAGTAGTTCAGAATAGAATAAAGAGTAGTCTATGGAACTCACAGTAGTATGTAAACAGTTAAAAGTACTTATGAATAAGTATAAAACATTGTATTTGAGCATGTATCTCCCCCAAAGAGTTTATAAAACTGTAAACAAGAAAAGTGGGGCTATGAACTCACCTGATGCGATAACAATAATGACGAAAGTGGATTCTCTGAAATGTAATTTCAGTTGAGATTTCGGAAATAGCTTCACACACGACCTGAATAATAATAATGTTTGAGAATTCGTTTCAGCACGAATAATGAATGCGATATAAGGAATCGTATGACGATTTGATCGGTGATGTGAGTGTGAATGGTTTAAGATGTTTAGAGTTCAAAAATAATATTATCAATAATATTATTTTATGATTCAGAAATCATGATGATCGTCGTCTCGAAGCGGATGAGACAAAACGTTGATTCGAATGGTTTAAAAGTCGTTATATAAATATAACGTAAAAGTTTGTGTTCGAATGGAACAACTGAGAGTTGAGGGTGTATTGTGAAATTTTAGGATTGGAAATAAAATTGTTATAAAGTTTCTGTTTACTCTTGAACTTTCGCTATTTTTACATTTTATACCCTAACGGTGTTTGCGTTACACCGTTAGTCCCTAGTTATAAAAAGTTACATTTTCAACCCAAAATTAACCCAATTGAAAATCTGAGTTTATACTTTATTATAAAGTCATTTTCTATCCCAGAAATACCGTTTTTACTGTTTCAGAACCTGTTTTTACAAGGTTGGCAGTTTTGGCCATTCAAAGTGAAACTAGTTTGCAAAGTTAGTCCTTTTTGCATAAAAACTTGTGGAGAAATTCTACAAAAATTTCAGAAGCTTATTTTAGCTTATTGAAGCTTAAGTCAACTGTTGGTTTGACCAGAAAAATTCATTTTGATATATTGGGCCTTAAAACGAATTAAAACAAGGCCCGTTAAGAAATTTGGAGACGAGGGCATGAAAATACTTTTGGGCCCGGACTTGGACTATTTTTGTGATTCTAAAAATATTTGGTATAGGCTCAGTGGGCTGTTGGGTCGCTAAGTGTTATTGGGCTTTAAATTAGCCCAATTCGGATTATATAAGATTTTCAGGATTTTGAGTTTTTCTTAAAACTAGAGATGGCAGTTTTTAAAAGGTGATTTTTAAGTGACGGGTTGACATTATTTCGAGGAGTTCAAAACATGAAAAGTGTAGTATCTTAGGTTGTGAACGAAATGGTATAAAAATATTTAGGTGTTACGTTTACAAATTTGGAGATAGATCGTGAGTTTGTGACTAGGTCGCAACTTTTAAACCTAAAAACACTTAGATATTTTCTAAGTTTGGGAAAATCAGTTTTTATGTAGCGATGTTTAAAGGTAAATTTTTGAGTGTCGAGATACACTTAGGGTGAGATTTACCAAATATAAAAGTTGAAGTATGTTGGGTTGTGATTTGATATAAGCAAAAACATGTCCTCGTTACATGTGAGTTTACGGATTAAACAAAGCTTAAATAGGGCTGTTTAGGCGATGTTCATATTCAAGACACTTAGAAAATTATAGTTATATTTTTTTTACGTGATTTTATGCCAAACGAAATAGGTTTTGTTTTTGTGGATAGCAATGCATGCAAGGTTTCTGAGTGGTTATTCGTGATCTTTGGTATCTCACAAACGAGGTGGATCATGGTTCGAACTAAGGAACCATAGTTTGTACGTAAGAACAAAGATGGAAACGTACGTTCGAAATAAATATACACGATATGCATGGAGCAATACGATGAATCTAGATGAAATAGAACTGAGTTGTGTGGACTTACAAAAGATCAAGGAGAGGTGGTGGATCGTTGGGATGGAATAGAAAAACACAAGACTTGCTCAAATGCCAAACGTATATGACCAAAATATTCCATTCGACTTAGGAACTTGAAACCTGATTACTCTTGGGATTCTTGGTCTTCGAATGTTTTCCCAACATGGTTGGGAATGATTTTAGTGTGTTGTGTATATATGGGTTCAAGTGAGGAAGAAAGTTTCATGCTATTCGTATTACATTTATGTCGAAGGAGTTGCTCAGTGATAGTGTGATGTTTCTGGACTTGTAGCTTCTTGTTTGTGTGAGTTGCTTTGACTGTTATTGCATGGTGAGTGTTTAAGAGTGACTGTGTTTGTTAGTCGAGTTGCATGTATGCTTATATAGAATTGTTCGGTTCATGCATGTGGAGTTCCAGTGGGTTTCATTTGTAGTTTAGCACTTGTGCTTCAATGTTTATATTGTTGTGGCGTGAGAATGTGAGAGTTGTGTACGTGAGGGAGTATATATATTGCATGGGATTATAATACAATAAGATAAGGTCAAGTGGGGTTTTTTTTTTTTGGAGTTTCTTCAATTACATATGTGTTTGTTTTGCTGTAGCATGAGGAATTTAGTGTAAGAAAGATTGAGTGTGGCAGTAGAGTTGAGTGAGTAAGAACATAGAGTGTGTAAGTAAACTTGTAAGAAATAAACATGGTCCTTGTCCTTTTCTTGTTTGTCTTTGAGTCTATTTCACAGGAAATATTCAAGGGTCGGTGTGGTTTGTAGCACATGGTGGAAATGATAAGAAGAGTTTCAATACAATCTTCCTGGTGGTGGTTCGAGCAGAAGAAAGAAAATATGAAGCGTACTTTGTTTGTTTGCTTTTGTTTGTATTTTTGTTTAAGTGAAGTACAAGCATGAAGTGCATGTATTTAAAGAGTGAAATGTTGAGTGTTAGAATGAGAGTAATGATGAGGCATGATGAAGGTGTAAAAGATATCATTGAATGATCACAGTGAACCATATGATGATTGCTTGTGGAATGTTTAGTCGGCATTACGAATCAAAAGCAAGAAGAAAAATGGATTTGATGTTGGGTTTTGTTGTGTTAGTCAGTATAAAGAACCGAGGGAGAAAGAGTCAATTGAAAGTTTTAAATGTTTGTTTGGTGACATTAGGAGGTCAATTCCTTTTAAAACTTTGTCGTTATTGTTTGAGTATACAATTTATCAAAATGATGGAAGGAGTTTTAACACAATCGTCTTGTTTAGTAATAATGTTGAATAGAAGCAAAAATTTCGCCCGTAAAAATGGTTAATTAAATCGTGACGATGGATTACTCTTCGTTTACTATTTATAAATGAAAGGGAAATTTACGGGTTGTTATAGTACCTACTCGTTAAACCCAATCCCGTCCCGGGATTCCAGTCTAAGGTGGTTGTCAGGGTAGTTTTGCAATAAATGGAAGTCATTTGGATGAAGATTCCCGCATGATAAGTTGTTATGAAGTCGTATGCTATGCAACACTCTATACGAGGTGTTGGAAAGAGAGTACGCATAAAAAAAGGAGTTGAATCCATTGCGTTGAAGTTGAATTTATTGTGGTACATGTGAAAATCACTATTCCCATAGTCGACTTGTCTTGAGAAAATTTTTCATTTTTGAATGAAGATTGTTATTCTATCGCGTTTTGAAAATAAACATGGTTCATAACTTTTGAAAATAAAAAAAATCTATGGGGGTAACCTACCCGTCAAACAAAGAGTTTGTAAGTAATAGATTTTTAACAATGAGGGTTTCGGATCAAAATGAACGTAGAGAAACAAGGGTGCGTTAGGTTACTGTAGCCATGGGCTGAGGCCCAAACGTTTCAAGGGTAAGTTTGGTTTGGCGAATATGAAATGTTGAATATACGTTCCATGACCTATATGGTTATGAGGTAGTTTCGAGATCATCAAAATCTCGTATAATGCCTGAGAGTTTCGAGAGGGCGTTAGGAGATTCACAATTTCCTAGGGATTGAGTAGTCAAATCGTACGGAAAGTGTTGTGGCGCGTTCATGATTTTTAAGTCATGGTGTGGCGTGTTTAACGCGATTTGTTCCTGCCTCTTGCGTTGAAATGCGAAAGCCAAAGTAAAAATGTTTACTACGTATCCTAAAACTAGTTGCTAGTTTTTAAAAGACGCAAATTTTTTGAAAGTTTTACCGTTTGATTACAAACGGTTATATTTCTTAAAATAAAATAATTGAAAAATATTTTTCAGACCCTTATAAATACCATTGGCGTGCTCGTGTTATCCCTACATACACAATCAATGGCTTGTAAGCTACCACATACCGCTGAACAATTTCAATTATTTATCAAGGCAGAAACTGAGGGTAGTGACGTGGATCGTCAAAATGCTATTGTGAAGGTCATCCTGCAGTTTGAGGCTATGAAGCAACTGAAACGACGACTTAGAGAAAACTATGCCATGTGCACAGACATTTCAGATGATAGGAAGTATGTGATTGATACGTTTTTGTATGATGAATATTGTAAGGATGCTGCTGTCATCGAATCGCTGTGGGCTTGTGTTCATCAGATAGAGAACCAGATTTCCAACAAGGTACGTTGGAGTCTTGAAGAGAATGTTGAAGCTGCTAGGGTTGAACAACAACGACAACAACAACAACAAAATCCACCACCACCACAACAGCAACAACAACCACAACTACAACAAGGTGCATCAAGTTCATATGCACCAAGGGTGGTTGTGCAACAACAACATTTGCCTCATCTGGATCACTTCCAGCCAAGTTTCGAGGAAAATGTGGCAGTTGATGATGGTGGTTGGACTTCTGACATGGAGCGGGATCTGAGCAGGTTGGAAGGTCAATGGGAAGAAGAGAAATTGGCGAGCTTTGATCCATATGATGACGGTTATCAATCCAACAATTCTCATACCTGGGATCATCCGGACTACCTTTGAAGTCTAGGTTTATGTTTATGTGATGTTTTAATCCGGTATCGTTTGTAATGTTTAAGTATTTCTGTTAAGTTTATTTGAATAATATGGTGTTTGAATTTAATTGAGATTACTGTAGAATTTACAATGCCTGAGGTTGAAATATAGGGACCACTGTATCACTCACAGTGTCAAAGAAAAGTAGAGGCCACTGTATTTACTCACAGTGTCTGCTAAGGAAATAGAGACAACTAGAGTTTTGTGATAAATTCAAAGTGGTAAGACTTAAGGTTACGAAATAATTTTTGAGACCATTGTAATCACATACAATGTCTGGGACTCTAGAGAGAGCATCGTGAAATTCACAACGTTAGAGGAATAAGTAGGACCATTGTGTAGTTCATAATGTCCTAATAGTGGATGGAACTATTGTAATCTCATGTGAAATTTACTATTTCCACAGTTAACATAACTTGGAAAAATTTCTTTTGGAATAACTATTGTTATTCTTTTATGGTTCGAAATTACACATGGTTTCCAATTACAAGAATCTGTGCGGGTAACCTACCCGTTAAACAAAAGAGTTTTGTTGATAACAGATTCTTACACAGAGATATTCGAATGAGGATTCGGCATATGTAGAGAAAGTTGCTGAATCCCAGCCTTAGGGGATGAGGAATCTTGTTTGTCCTTGTGTGAGGAATAGTGAATGCAAGCACCTAGAATAGTAGCCTCACTGCTACTCCTCTATATGTCGGATTTCACTCCTCATCACCCACACTTCTCTCATCAAACATTTTCAAAATGTCTTACACCTACACCGTTCTTGTAATTATGTACGCTGCTGCAGTCATCTTTTTGGCTCATGTCCCAGATGAAGATCTGGAGTCCCTGGCCGAAGTCATAGCGCTTCTCATAGCACTCGTGGTTTTGGCCGTCAGCGCGGATGAAATATGGGGGTAAGAGATAGTATTATGATAAGAGTGTTGCTTTGAATCCGTATACTAACACCATGTATTAATGTTTTATTGCATTAATAACTTGTGTATTCTTGTCGTACAGTATATTCGAGGTGTTGCACCCAGTCGTGGTTCTTGCCCTTGCTGGGGTAGTGGTGTTTTTCATTGGCATAGCGGGTCAACCGATTGGTGATGTTATGCCTTTCTTAGTGATATTTGTAATGTTAGCATTACCAATGCTAATCATATCATTATGTATCAATATTTATGGTTTCTAATGAGAGTTATGCTGTGTGTTTCATGAATTTTGTGATTATCGGTTTCATACTCGTGTCATTACAGATACAAATAAGCCCACTTATTTATAATTCGTTATTTACATAGAGAGGCGTCCCAAACAATGTAAACAAGGAAATATAAACTTATGGTTCGGCTCTTTACAATTTCATTATTTAAATAAAAGGCATCCCAATCATTCAAATAAAGACATTGTAAACCATCCTACTTAAGAATTTCTGATTTAACACTCGTACTAATCCACAAAATAATCCATGCGCGGATTTTCCGGAAATACAGGAAAAATACTTCACATGCATCTATAAAGATGTGAGTAAGATAATTAGGGATGGTTGGTACGGTACTCGAGATAGTTGGTGAGTATATATATCAATATATTAGAGTGTTGGTGTAGCAAAACTATCTAGAAGTCACATAAGCGTCTGGAGGATGGTAAGCACGGAGAGCGAAAGGCTATAAAATGTTTTGTTTGTAAAAGTAGTTATAGTTCGGACCTCATTTAGACCCGTTTCTCTATAACTGTAGCTCTGATACCAATCTGTAACACCCCCAATTTCGTGATATGCAGCGGAATTTAAATTGGGTGTTACTTCATGGCACAACAGTTGAATAGTAGAAAACGATCACCAATTTGGTCGTTTTAAAAGATTTATCATTCGAATATCAGAGTTTACAAAATAAGGTCCCAGTGGTTCCAGAGTTTATTAAATAGGTTTTCGAATGATAGTAAAATTTATAGCCTTCATAAGTATCTTTGCTCCTCCGTGTCATCCTTGCTTATTATGGACCTGAGATAAATACATGCTAAAAGCGTCAACACAAAGGTTGGTGAGTTCATAGAGTTTGTAAGTAAAAACTGTTGATTTCCAAAATCAAAGAGTTTGTGAGTAAATACTGTTGATTTCCAAAATCAAAGAGTTTGTGAGTAAATACTGTTGATTTCCAAAATCAAAGAGTTTGTGAGTAAATATTGTTGATTTCCATAATCAAAGGGTTTGTGAGTTCATAGTAGTTGTAGATAAATAGTTGATTATCAAATCAAAGAGTGAGTAATACCATAGTGTTTATAGTTAAACCAGTTGATTTGTCAAAAATCAAAGTGTGAGTGAATCCATAGAGTTTAAAGTTAAAGCAGTTGATTATCAAATTCAAGTTGTGAGTGAATCCATTAAGTTTGTATAAAATCAGTTGATTTTCAATAGTTTCCAAGTTTAGGTAATAATTGTAACAAATACAATTATTAATAAAATAAGCGGTGGGTTACGATATTATACATCCATAGTTGGTTTGTTATAAAATAATTGGTGGGTTAAGTTGTTATACACCCATAGTTGGTTTGTTATAAAATAAGCAGTGGGTTAAGTTGTTATACACCCACAGTTCGTTCGTTAGCCCTAACCAGGCCAACACAGAATATATAGTTATTGTTTGCCAAGTAGTGATTTTCTGCTATATAGTGAAAACAAGTTCAAGTTTAATAAAATAATGGTAATACTGTATCATGACTACAGTATCGTTTCTATTGCTCTAAGCCTCATGAAACTCAACGCTTAACAGGCATCAAAATGATGTAAAGTAGATAGGCCCTCAGGATGGGTATTTGCCAATAACCCATAAGTTTGTTCAAATAAAGTGCGCCTGGGTGGCTCATCCTAGCAGACCCAAACGGGGATTGTCAGTCCCAAATAGATCTATTCACAATTATTTACGTTCACTCGCAAGTGATTAAGGTTCATGATATGAGGGACTTCGAACATGGCAATAAAGGTAAACTTAGGCAATAGTGGATCAGGTATAGCATACAGTTGAAAATCATTTGTGATCATGTTTATAGCAGGTATCTCTCCATGAGATATAAAAATGTATAAAGTGGATTTATAAACTCATAATAGTTTGTAGAGGTGTAAAAGTTCTTTTATAATTAAAAGCAAATTTTATGAGCAGAGCGTTTCATCAACTAATTACGTTGTTTAAAGTAAACCAGTAAAGTTTATATGCAAAGCGAACATGTATCGTCTTCAAAAGTAGTTCAGAATAGAATAAAGAGTAGTCTATGGAACTCAAGTAGTATGTAAACAGTTAAAAGTACTTATGAATAAGTATAAAACATTGTATTTGAGCATGTATCTCCCCCAAAGAGTTTATAAAACTGTAAACAAGAAAAGTGGGGCTATGAACTCACCTGATGCGATAGCAATAATGACGAAAGTGGATTCTCTGAAATGTAATTTCAGTTGAGATTTCGGAAATAGCTTCACACACGACCTGAATAATAATAATGTTTGAGAATTCGTTTCAGCACGAATAATGAATGCGATATGAGGAATCGTATGACGATTTGATCGATGATGTGAGTGTGAATGGTTTAAGATGTTTAGAGTTCAAAAATAATATTATCAATAATATTATTTTATGATTCAGAAATCATGATGATCGTCGTCTCGAAGCGGATGAGACAAAACGTTGATTCGAATGGTTTAAAAGTCGTTATATAAATATAACGTAAAAGTTTGTGTTCGAATGGAACAACTGAGAGTTGAGGGTGTATTGTGAAATTTTAGGATTGGAAATAAAATTGTTATAAAGTTTCTGTTTACTCTTGAACTTTCTCTATTTTTACATTTTATACCCTAACGGTGTTTGCGTTACACCGTTAGTCCCTAGTTATAAAAAGTTACATTTTCAACCCAAAATTAACCCAATTGAAAATCTGAGTTTATACTTTATTATAAAGTCATTTTCTATCCCAGAAATACCGTTTTTACTGTTTCAGAAACGTTTTTAAAGGTTGGCAGTTTTGGCCCTTCAAAGTGAAACTAGTTTGCAAAGTTAGTCCTTTTTGCATAAAAACTTGTGGAGAAATTCTACAAAAATTTCAGAAGCTTATTTTAGCTTATTGAAGCTTAAGTCAACTGTTGGTTTGACCAGAAAAATTCATTTTGATATATTGGGCCTTAAAACGAATTAAAACAAGGCCCGTTAAGAAATTTGGAGACGAGGGCATGAAAATACTTTTGGGCCAGGACTTGGACTATTTTTTGATTCTAAAAATATTTGGTATAGGCTCATTGGCTGTTGGGTGTTAAGTGGGTTGTTGGTCGCTAAGTGTTATTGGGCTTTAAATTAGCCCAATTCGGATTATATAAGATTTTCAGGATTTTGAGTTTTTGTTAAAACTAGAGATGGCAGTTTTTAAAAGGTGATTTTCTAAGTGACGGGTTGACATTATTTCGAGGAGTTAAAACATGAAAACTGTAGTATCTTAGGTTGTGAACGAAATGGTATAAAAATATTTAGGTGTTACGTTTACAAATTTGGAGATAGATCGTGAGTTTGTGACTAGGTCGCAACTTTTAAACCTAAAAACACTTAGATATTTTCTAAGTTTGGGAAAATCAGTTTTTATGTAGCGATGTTTAAAGGTAAATTTTTGAGTGTCGAGATACACTTAGGGTGAGATTTACCAAATATAAAAGTTGAAGTATGTTGGGTTGTGATTTGATATAAGCAAAAACATGTCCTCGTTACATGTGAGTTTACGGATTAAACAAAGCTTAAATAGGGCTGTCTGGGCGATGTTCATATTCAAGACACTTAGAAAATTATAGTTATATGTTTTGTACGTGATTTAATTCCAAACGAAATAGGTTTTGTTTTTGTGGATAGCAATGCATGCAAGGTTTGTGAGTGGTTATTCGTGATCTTTGGTATCTCACAAACGAGGTGGATCATGGTTCGAACTAAGGAACCATAGTTTGTACGTAAGAACAAAGATGGAAACGTACGTTCGAAATAAATATACACGATATGCATGGAGCAATACGATGAATCTAGATGAAATAGAACTGAGTTGTGTGGACTTTCAAAAGATCAAGGAGAGGTGGTGGATCGTTGGGATGGAATAGAAAAACACAAGACTTGCTCAAATGCCAAACGTATATGACCAAAATATTCCATTCGACTTAGGAACTTGAAACCTGATTACTCTTGGGATTCTTGGTCTTCGAATGTTTTCCCAACATGGTTGGGGATGATTTTAGTGTGTTGTGTATATATGGGTTCAAGTGAGGAAGAAAGTTTCATGCTATTCGTATTACATTTATGCCGAAGGAGTTGTTCAGTGATAGTGTGATGTTTTTGGACTTGTAGCTTCTTGTTTGTGCGAGTTGCTTTGACTGTTATTGCATGGTGAGTGTTTAAGAGTGAGTGTGTTTGTTAGTCGAGTTGCATGTATGCTTATATAGAATTGTTCGGTTCATGCATGTGGAGTTCCAGTGGGTTTCATTTGTAGTTTAGCTCTTGTGCTTCAATGTTTATATTGTTGTGGCGTGAGAATGTGAGAGTTATGTACGTGAGGGAGTATATATATTGCATGGGATTATAATACAATAAGATAAGGTCAAGTGGGTTTTTTTTTTGAGTTTCTTCAATTACATATGTGTTTGTTTTGCTGTAGCATGAGGAATTTAGTGTAAGAAAGATTGAGTGTGGCAGTAGAGTTGAGTGAGTAAGAACATAGAGTGTGTAAGTAAACTTGTAAGAAATAAACATGGTCCTTGTCCTTTTCTTGTTTGTCTTTGAGTCTATTTCACAGGAAATATTCAAGGGTCGGTGTGGTTTGTAGCACATGGTGGAAATGATAAGAAGAGTTTCAATACAATCTTCCTTGTGGTGGTTCGAGCAGAAGAAAGAAAATATGAAGCGTGCTTTGTTTGTTTGCTATTGTTTGTATTTTTGTTTGAGTGAAGAACAAGCATGAAGTGCATGTATTTAAAGAGTGAAATGTTGAGTGTTAGAGTGAGAGTAATGATGAGGCATGATGAAGGTGTAAAAGATATCATTGAATGATCACAGTGAACCATATGATGATTGCTTGTGGAATGTTTAGTCGGCGTTATGAAGCAAAAGCAAGAAGACAAATGGATTTGATGTTGGCTTTTGTTGTGTTAGTCGGTATAAAGAACCGAGGGAGAAAGAGTCAATTGAAAGTTTTAAATGTTTGTTTGGTGACATTAGGAGGTCATTTCCTTTTAAATCTTTGTCGTTATTGTTTGAGTATACAATTTATCAAAATGATGGAAGGAGTTTTAACACAATCGTCTCGTTTAGTAATAATGTTGAATAGAAGCAAAAGTTTAGCCCTTAAAAATGGTTAATTAAATCGTGACGATGGATTACTCTTCATTTACTATTTACAAATGAAAGGGAAATTTACGGGTTGTTATAAAAGTCTCTTATCTCGTTATGTTTTTGTAAAGTTTTGTAAGATTTAGTACTGCTATTCATGTCATTAAAAATTTCTGCTGTTAAGTATAATTAGTACTGCTGGTTATACTTAAAACTGCTAAGTTACTGCTTATGTTTATACTTACTACTATTAAGTATAATAAATATTTTGATCATTGTGAAAATTGTTATGGTTTGGGTTTTCTTGGTTATTTGACAAACATTTTGTAGGATAAGCAAAGAAAAGTGTTAGATTGATGATTGACAGGTGTTTGGAATCGAATTGGAGTTAATGCTAGTATCTCAAAGTTAATGCTGCTAGGCTTAACTTACTATTGCTGGGTTGTTCAGGGTACTGTTTTATAAATACATCTATAGAAAACTAGAAGGGGGGTCGAATAGTTTTACCGATTAAAACTTCTTTTTGAAACTTATAGATCGACTTATGTCAATGTAGTTTTGACTTGTTGGATATTGATAGTATTAAATCATATAAAACTAAACTACGGGAGAGAGATAGAGAGACACAACCATAACAAAAGTAATTATATTGCTTTGGCTACAAGTTCACCTTCCTTGCCCTACTCCACTCCCAGAGTCACCTACTCGAGAGTTTGTAAACACTTTACAACACAAACTCCTTTCACTTGGCGGGGAAGCCTTCACAACTTAGCTTACACTTTATCTGATACAAAGCTAGATACCGGGATTTTCCACGAGGTAAAGCCAAACCTTCGTCGCCTACACTTTATCCTGTACAAGGCTAGATTTTGGGTCCTTAGCATGGCGGACAAAACCAACACACCTATCACAACATGACTAAAGGAACCAACGTCCTTTTAGACCTAACGACTCAACATTTCTACAACACCCTTTTGAGAAGAAGAAAGAACAAGATGCACTTATGTAATCTTGGAGGAGAAGAATCCTAGCAACTCATATCACGAGCTTGCAAGTCTTCGAGAGGTCGTGATCTCGCCTTTTAGAGGGAACCTAGAGAATCACAAAGAAATACTACTTAGAAATATCCTTGGATCTGTGGTTAGAGAGTTTATAACATAGAGAGAAGGTATGTCTAAAAGTGGTGAAAAGAAAGAGAGAAATGGCTCACTATTTATAGGCAAATGTTCTACTGTTCACCCAGATCCGGCGGATCCCTTTCCAAAGGGATCCGGCCAGTTTAATCCAAAGGATCCGGCTTTCTGGTATCAACAGTTCGGATTTTGAGTTACATTTCCAGGTTTTGGGTTATGAGTTATGATCCATGGATAGATGATGTGATGCCTGATGTCAAAGACATCTTTGGGTCATGGGTCATGGACTTTGGGTTATGGGTTATGGACTTTGGGTCATGGATATTGGGTTTTACCCATTTTGGATGTCATGCAATGGGTCAAGCTCCATGGGTTATGGTTTATAGGCTTGGTTTTTGGGTCATGGATAGTCCAAGTCTCTCCTAGTTAATTTACAAGTAACAATGTATTTTATAAAATGTAAGTAACTAATTTACTTAAGTGTTTTTATAAAATGGTTTTGGTTTTATATAAACTTGTTTAACTAAATATGTTTAAGGTTTATTTGCTTAATGAAATGCGTTAGTAAGCTTTTGGCTCAAAGCGTTACGTATGTAATCTATCTCGTTAAAATGATTTTATGTTTGTCATCGAAAAAACATTAGAAGATCGTAAAATATAAATAAACGTTTTTAAGGTTTATTTGTATTAATAATCTCCCCCTTTTTATTGATGACAAAACATAAAATTATTTTAAGTAAAAGGATAAAATTCCTAAGTTTGAATGTAAGCTTTTACACTTTTCTCCCCCTTTTTGTCAAAACAAAAAGTCTATCGAAAAGAAACTAACCCAAGTGCAAGTTTTAAGAAAAATAAAGATGTAAATTTGAAGCAAAGAGGGTAAAAAGTGCTTAGTTGCTCCCCCTTGATGAGGGCGTCAAGTAATTAGGAAGACTAAACGTGATCATTTCAAATTATTTGCAATGTTTTTGCTTCGAGGAAAGGTCCCCCTCATTGAGGGCGTCGAGTGCTCCATGTGTATTTTTGAAAATCTACAAAACAATGGTTAGAAAACAAGTATATGTTGTCCCTTTGTCGAAAATTTGGCTGCATAAAAATTTTGTTAGTCCTCTGTATGCCCGGATCCCCAGGATCCTTCTCAAAAGGGATCCGACTAGTATAAAATGAGGGATCCGGCTTACCTGTAACATGTTAGCAGCTGTAAAACCCACAAATTAATATAATATGAGATGACAAAAATACCCTTGAATTTAAAATTTTGAAAACTTATGAATATTAATTAAGTAACACTAACCTAAGTTTAACATAATTAAAACCTTACAAACATAATGTTGTACAAAAAAAAATAAAAGAAAGAACATACACCATATATGCCGCCCCCCTGACCACAATTGAGACCAAGTTCTTGATTCCTAAAAAATTGTTAAGCCCATTAATGTAATTAATCTTTTACCTTATATACACCAAATCACAATAGTCGGCCTTCATTACTTCTTAGAACCGATCCAAACTAAACCCTAAAACCTATCTTCACAAAAACTTTCGCCCTCCCTCTTCTTGCTGCTGTGTCGACCCAAAGCACCCCCAAGGAAGGCCAAATCTTTTCTTGAATCATCACAAGGTAACCATGTAACACCTATGTTAATCCCTAATAAGTTGTAAACCAAAAACTAATCAAAAAACATGTTTTTCCCTCTTGTTATTCATGCTGTTCGATCGACCCAGGGAAGAAGGAGGAGAAAAGATCCAATTCGTGTGTTGTTTTGATCTTGTGTTCGTGTTCTTCGTGGTCTACAAGGGTATCGCGTTGTCTTTGCTCAATCCTTGTTCTTGTTTTCTATTTGTTCTAATCGAATTAACCACAATAAGTGATCACATAAAATCATGAATTCTAGAAACCCTAAAATCTAATATATGTAAATCAACAAGGGAGTATGTGAGGTTTTTAAATTGTTTTGAATATGTTTTGACCTGTATTAAGTCGACCTAATCATGGATGAACTCATCAAAAAATGTTTTATGTCAAGAACTAATGAAAGGAATGATTAAAACCCTAATATAAACATGTTTCTGTGATGACAGCTTCTGAGCTCGAAATTTGTCCGACTTTAACCGGCTGTAACTAAATGATGGAATAGAGTTTTTGGGTGTTTTAAGAGTCTAAAACTAAGTTCATTGAAAGGGCTACTTGGAGAAATTTAGTTTGTAATTTTTAGAGGCCTGTAAGGCTACTTTTCGATTTTTATAAAATTATGTGTCTGGTCGTATTTGTAAGTCTGGAAAATCAGTCCGGGATTTTTGAATTTTAATTTCCAAACCGTGTCGAATTAGAAAGAGCCCTTTGAACTGAGTAACCTTTGGGATGTCCATTAGTAACTGTTAATTTTTGTAGATTTTTTTGAATTTTCTGAAGGGGTAATCAAGTGAAAACTTGTCGGGTGTTCCATCAGATACGATTTTAGAACATGTTGTAAAAATGGATTTTTCTTTCGTACTTAAACTAGCTAATAAAATCTGGAAAAATTAGGTAAAATACTAGGGACATTGAGGTAGCTCTGTGAATTTTTTTAGATTTTAATTCAGAGTTCTACTATGATTCTTAAATTATTTAAAACGGGTCCAGAGCTTGTCTAAAACCTGAAAAAGTGTATTTGATAATTAAAAAGTGTTAATTGTTTATGTTCAAACATTAGAGGGTCTATATTGTTATTTTGATAAAACTAAAGGACTTAACTTGTAGGAACCTGTAACTTTACAATAATTACACCTTATACCCTAACTGTATGATAATTGCATATTTGGTCCTTAAACTTATCCTTAAATACTTAATAAACCCTTAAATGTATAACACTACCATAATAACCTTATGAACCTTGAACTACTAAAATGGATAGGCAAGCTAAACATGAAGTTAAGAACCTATAGTAATTCTCTTCTACTCCTTTAGGTGTGAAGAAGGAGAGGACTTGATTCATTCGTGCCATCTATCTATCTTTTGATTTGTGTTTTGCATTGGAATAAGGTACGGATATTCTGCCCTTTTCAGTAATGGGCCTTCGTCTCTTGATTTATTTTATTGATTCGTTTAAGATTTCCTGAACCCTTCGCTATGTATCCCTTGTATTGTGAACCTTGACCTGTTGTACTTGTTCTTGAACCTTGCTTTGAACCCTTGCTTTGTCTTCTGACTTGAACCTTTGTCTTGAACCTTGTCATGAACCTGATATGAACCTTGCCATGAACCTGGACTTGAACCTTGATATACCTGATAGTATAACTGGATTGAGAAAACCTTTTTGATAAATTATGAAAATGTTTTAAGAAACTATTGGTAAGATTATCTTTACAGAAACCATTTTCAAATGACCTCTTTTATGAAACCTTTTAAAGAATACTTTTATGGAAAACGGTATTTAAGGATTTTGACACTTATGATATTGAACCCTGATATGAATCCTGATATGAACCCTGATACTTGACACCTGATACTTGATACCTGAGACTTGACACTTGACACTTGATACTTGACCTTGACCCACAGTTTGATATTACGAGCCACCCACCAGGCATGAGGTGTTCATGTCCTTGTCATTGATGCACCGATGACTTGACTCTAGGGTAGGAGAGAGATGTCCTATCCCGTCCCTGACTTGATACTTGACTTGTTACGTAGAGGTAGACTTGGCCACCTGGGGCGTATGGATGCATCCTAGACTTGACTTGACTTGTTTACTTGTTATACTTGGTGACTGATGGTGTGTGCGATACACGTCTTTCACATCTTGGGAGCTTGCAACTCCAACCCTGAGAGGTAGCCCTCACCTTGTATTTTGTACCGAGGTCTCCCCTCCGTACACCTTGATTACTGGACTTGTTGTGATATTTGTTTCTGGGCTCGTAGTGGATTTCTGTTTCCCTGCAACCTTGTAACCTTATGACCTGACACTTGACCCGATATTTGACCTGACTTGATTTAACTTGGGATTTTGTGGGTTCTGGTTTCATTTACATCTCCTATTGTAACCATTCTTAATTCCTGGTATGTCTGCATAACTCTTGTATTCATTTTCCTGACTCTTGGTATTATTTCTCTTACCTTATTATTCCGTTACTACTGCTTTGTTTCCGTTATATCTGTTCACTGAGCTCTCGTAGCTCAGCCGCATTTCTTTTCCTGCGGCAGGTACATTTAAACTAGGAGCTGGGTTTTAGCTTGGGATGAGAGCAACTTGTGTGAAGTTTAGACCTTGTCATTCTAGTGTGACCATTTGGATATTATTTCTGTTATGCCATTGTTTGGGCATTTTGGATTCTGTTTTGTACTTCGTTATTTCTGTCTTGCACTTGATATAAGTCGTGTTGACTTATTTTCCTTTGAATTTTAAGGTTAAGGCTTCCGCTATTTTATTTCTTGAATGCTTGTATCTGATATGAAACCATGTATTTGTGACATCTTTGCCCTTGTCGGGTTGGGGTGTTACAATTTATGGTATCAGAGCCAGGTTTCCGAAACCCTTAGAGCTTAGGCTCGTGACCTGTGAGGATTGGGTAGACATTAGGTTTCCTTTCGCGCACTCTTTTCCTGTTTTGCTCTGTCATATATTCTTGATCTGCTCTGTCATATTCTATCTGTGTTGCTAATCCTTTTTGTGATCGTTCAGATGGTGAACACGCGCTTTAACGAGTATGATGCTCCAAATTTCGAGGCCATGATTGTTGAGGCTTTGAAAAACGTCCTCCCTAACCTTACTGCTCAGGTGGTGACCGAGGTCACCAACAACATCCGAAATGGTGCAAGTTCTTCTGGTGTGGTGGTGGCGATGCTCCACCCACTGCTCCACCCGCTGCTCAACCCGTTGGTATCCACGTTTGGATTGAGAGGTTTAATAAGCTCAAGCCTCTCTCTTTCAAGTCCGCTGCCACTCCCCATGAGGCAGAGGACTGGATCACCCATGTCGAAAAGTTGTTCAGGGTTCTCGGATGTGCTGACGAGTTTAAAACTCGTTTGGCTACATTCAAGCTGGAGGGTGACGCTCTTAATTGGTGGACTGCTCTTGTTCAAGCTAAGGGAGGTGATTATGCGAGACCTGTTCTTGGGCGGATTTCATTGAGGTGTTCTATAGGCAGTATATTCCATTATCGGAGCAGCAGAAGTTTGAGAGGGAGTATGGGACGATTCGTCAGGGGGACCATGAGTCGTCGGGTGAGTTTATGCAGAGGTTCTTACGTTTGGCCAGTTTTGTGGGGCCAGAGGTTGCTGGGGATGCTCATCGTCAAGCACGTCATTTTAAGTGGGCATTAAAGACATGGGTATTAGACCGTATCGTGAACTTTGAGCACGAGGATGTGGCTGCTGTTGCGGATGCTGCCCGCAACATTGAGTTGTTTACATGCGGACGGGGGTTCTAATAAGCGGGACAGGGACGGTAACCGTGTGGATTTCCGGGTCAGGGTCGTCAGGACCAAGGGCATGAGCCGAGGAGTCACCAGGACCGGATTCTTATCAGAGAGGTCGGGATTCGAGGTCAGCTTCTAAGCAGGGTAGTGAGCGTCCGGAGAGCAACAACAACCAACGGCAGTGGAGAGATCATTCTTCTAGAGGCTATCAGCAAGATCGGGCGACTGGGTCAAACTCGCGGAGGAAATCATCTGAGCACTCTACCTCCCTACCTGTTTGTGGTTCTTGTGGGAAAAACCATACTGGAGCTTGTCGTACGACGTCTGGTGCTTGTTTCGGATGTGGTTTCTTCTGAGCATCAAGTGAGAAATTGTCCTAAGCAAACCACGTCAGCACTTGAGAAATTTCTTGATCCTCCTCCTCCTGCTCCTCATACCGGTCGTGTCTTTATGCTTTCTGGTGACCGGACTGATCGCGCGTCTGGTATGTCCTTGTTTTGTTTTCCGTTCTCTTTCATTTCTGATTCCTTGCAAATTTCGAGGACGAAATTTTTTTTTAAGAGGGGAAGAGTTGTAAAACCCACAAATTAATATAATATGAGATGACAAAAATACCCTTGAATTTAAAATTTTGAAAACTTATGAATATTAATTAAGTAACACTAACCTAAGTTTAACATAATTAAAACCTTACAAACATAATGTTGTACAAAAAAAAAAAGAAAGAACATACACCATATATGCCGCCCCCCCCCCCCTGACCACAATTGAGACCAAGTTCTTGATTCCTAAAAAATTGTTAAGCCCATTAATGTAATTGATCTTTTCCTTATATACACCAAATCACAATAGTCGGCCTTCATTACTTCTTAGAACCGATCCAAACTAAACCCTAAAACCTATCTTCACAAAAACTTTCGGCCCTCCCTCTTCTTGCTGCTGTGTCGACCCAAAGCACCCCCAAGGAAGGCCAAATCTTGTTCTTGAATCATCACAAGGTAACCATGTAACACCTATGTTAATCCCTAATAAGTTGTAAACCAAAAACTAATCAAAAAACATGTTTTTCCCTCTTGTTATTCATGCTGTTCGATCGACCCAGGGAAGAAGGAGGAGAAAAGATCCAATTCGTGTGTTGTTTTGATCTTGTGTTCGTGTTCTTCGTGGTCTACAAGGGTATCGCGTTGTCTTTGCTCAATCCTTGTTCTTGTTTTCTATTTGTTCTAATCGAATTAACCACAATAAGTGATCACATAAAATCATGAATTCTAGAAACCCTAAAATCTAATATATGTAAATCAACAAGGGAGTATGTGAGGTTTTTAAATTGTTTTGAATATGTTTTGACCTGTATTAAGTCGACCTAATCATGGATGAACTCATCAAAAAACGTTTTATGTCAAGAACTAATGAAAGGAATGATTAAAACCCTAATATAAACATGTTTCTGTGATGACAGCTTCTGAGCTGGAAATTTGTCCGACTTTAACCGGCTGTAACTAAATGATGGGATAGAGTTTTTGGGTGTTTTAAGAGTCTAAAACTAAGTTCATTGAAAGGGCTACCTGGAGAAATTTAGTTTGTAATTTTTAGAGGCCTGTAAGGCTACTTTTCGATTTTTAGAAAATTATGTGTCTGGTCGTATTTGTAAGTCTGGAAAATCAGTCCGGGTTTTTGAATTTTAATTTCCAAACCGTGTCGAATTAGAAAGACCCTTTGAACTGAGTAACCTTTGGGATGTCCATTAGTAACTTTAAGTTTTGTAGATTTTTTTGAATTTTTCAGAAGGGGTAATCAAGTGAAAACTTGTCGGGTGTTCCATCAGATACGATTTTAGAACATGTTGTAAAAATGGATTTTTCTTTCGTACTTACACTAGCTAATAAAATCTGGAAAAATTAGGTAAAATACTAGGGACATTGAGGTAGCTCTGTGAATTTTTGTAGATTTTAATTCAGAGTTCTACTATGATTCTTAAATTATTTAAAACGGGTCCAGAGCTTGTCTAAAACCTGAGAAAGTGTATTTGATAATTAAAAAGTGTTAATTGTTTATGTTCAAACATTAGAGGGTCTATATTGTTATTTTGATAAAACTAAAGGACTTAACTTGTAGGAACCTGTAACTTTACAATAATTACACCTTATACCCTAACTGTATGATAATTGCATATTTGGTCCTTAAACTTATCCTTAAATACTTAATAAACCCTTAAATGTATAACACTACCATAATAACCTTATGAACCTTGAACTACTAAAATGGATAGGCAAGCTAAACATGAAGTTAAGAACCTATAGTAATTCTCTTCTACTCCTTTAGGTGTGAAGAAGGAGAGGACCTGATTCATTCGTGCCATCTATCTATCTTTTGATTTGTGTTTTGCATTGGAATAAGGTACGGATATTCTGCCCTTTTCAGTAATGGGCCTTCGTCTCTTGATTTATTTTATTGATTCGTTTAAGATTTCCCGAACCCTCGCTATGTATCCCTTGTATTGTGAACCTTGACCTGTTGTACTTGTTCTTGAACCTTGCTTTGAACCCTTGCTTTGTCTTCTGACTTGAACCTTTGTTTTGAACCTTGTCATGAACCTTGTATGAACCTGCCATGAACCTGGACTTGAACCTTGATATACCTGATAGTATGACTGGATTGAGAAAACTTTTTTGATAAATTATGAAAATGTTTTAAGAAACTATTGGTAAGATTATCTTTACAGAAACCATTTTCAAATGACCTCTTTTATGAAACCTTTTAAAGAATACTTTTATGGAAAACGGTATTTAAGGATTTTGACACTTATGATATTGAACCCTGATATGAATCCTGATATGAACCCTGATACTTGACACCTGATACTTGATACCTGAGACTTGACACTTGACACTTGATACTTGACCTTGACCCACAGTTTGATATTACGAGCCACCCACCAGGCATGAGGTGTTCTTGTCCTTGTCATTGATGCACCGATGACTTGACTCTAGGGTAGGAGAGAGATGTCCTATCCCGTCCCTGACTTGATACTTGACTTGTTACGTAGAGGTAGACTTGGCCACCTGGGGCGTATGGATGCATCCTAGACTTGACTTGACTTGTTTACTTGTTATACTTGGTGACTGATGGTGTGTGCGATACACGTCTTTCACATCTTGGGAGCTTGCAACTCCAACCCTGAGAGGTAGCCCCTCACCTTGTATTTTGTACCGAGGTCTCCCCTCCGTACACCTTGATTACTGGACTTGTTGTGATATTTGTTTCTGGGCTCGTAGTGGATTTCTGTTTCCCTGCAACCTTGTAACCTTATGACCTGACACTTGACCCGATATTTGACCTGACTTGATTTAACTTGGGATTTTGGTGGGTTCTGGTTTCATTTACATCTCCTATTGTAACCATTCTTAATTCCTGGTATGTCTGCATAACTCTTGTATTCATTTTCCTGACTCTTGGTATTATTTCTCTTACCTTATTATTCCGTTACTACTGCTTTGTTTCCGTTATATCTATTCACTGAGCTCTCGTATAGTAGCTCCGCCGCATTTCTTTTCCTGCGGCAGGTACATTTAAACTAGGAGCTGGGTTTTAGCTTGGGATGAGAGCAACTTGTGTGAAGTTTAGACCTTGTCATTCTAGTGTGACCATTTGGATATTATTTCTGTTATGCCATTGTTTGGGCATTTTGGATTCTGTTTTGTACTTCGTTATTTCTGTCTTGCACTTGATATAAGTCGTGTTGACTTATTTTCCTTTGAATTTTAAGGTTAAGGCTTCCGCTATTTTATTTCTTGAATGCTTGTATCTGATATGAAACCATGTATTTGTGACATCTTTGCCCTTGTCGGGTTGGGGTGTTAGCAGCAGTAGAGAGTAGAAAAGGTATGAAATCAAGTAACAATCACACCAATCATGTTCACATAAGCACATAGTCATGAAGATTCATTTAATAAACATAAGAGAAATGATACAACAATGGTCAAATCTCTAAAAACTAAGAAAATGATCTTAACATGAAAAAGTCCTAGTAACTAAACTTAGCCATAAGACTAATAACAGGGAGACCACTTTTGCTTGCACTTCAAGGTTTTTAGGGAAGGTTAGGTTTGGTGATGTCTTCAGGACGTTCAAGTATGTGATGAAACATGAAACGCATTTCATTGCATAGTTCATGCATCGTGGTTTGAGTATGCTGGCAATGGGTACAAGTCTCCTCATGAATTAGTTGGTAAGAGCCTAATATTGAAGGTTCATTAGGCCTGTTTGAGGTGGAAGCACCTTGGTGGAGAAGGTCGTGGTTGTACCACGGGTGCTGGTTGAGAGGTATGTGTGGAATGAAGTGTATCAATATTTGGTTGAGGTGGTTGAGAGGAAGGCAAGTTTGCTATAGATGGTGGTATTTTTATGTCAACATCTAGGTGATGGGATGGTGGTTGAGTTGACAATTTCTCGATGGATGAGAATGTGGGCAATGGTGGTGGATTAAAGGTTCTAGGAGGTAGGTCCCCTAATGAGTTCAAGAATGGATGAGGAGAGGTAGGAGGTGTGATAAAGGAAAGGATTTGAGGTTGAAGAGGTGAGGCTTGTATGGGTTGAGTTGAGATAGGTGTTGACTCATTTGAAGGAGGGGTTTGGATGTAGTTTGATAGAGGTGTTTTAGTACAAGGTGTCTTGATAGGTGAGGTTTCCGTTGAGGATATCTCATACACAATACGTGCGGTTTTTCTTGGAGGGCTTCTAGTGGATGATCTTTCACTTGGTGCTTTAGTCATGTTTTGAGGTAAGTTTAGAAGGTGAGCTTACAGTAGAAGATGGTTTGTTTATGTATGGTTTAGAAGCACAAACACAAGTGGTTTAAACAGTGAAGGATCAAGTATGGTAATTAAAGCCTAAATCACTAAAATCGTTTGAATTGCAATGATATGCATGCACCAAGGTCAAATTTAGTGATACAATCTTCTAGGAGATATCTTAAAGGCAATGTGGAGTGTTTGAATGGATAAAGTTGAGTTTTGG
Source organism: Artemisia tridentata subsp. tridentata (assembly GCA_021014915.2). NCBI lineage: Eukaryota > Viridiplantae > Streptophyta > Magnoliopsida > Asterales > Asteraceae > Artemisia > Artemisia tridentata. The sequence continues at coordinate 222,539,356 of CP139502.1, read as the reverse complement.
AAGTTTTTAAGTGATCAAACCTGTGTCTGTTTGCGTGGATCCAACGAATCCTTTTCAATAGGGATCTGGCTAGCTTTAGCTAAGGGATCCGGCTAATAGATCAGGTGTGAGGGAAAAATGATTATGATTAAGCTATAGCATCCCTATGTTTCTTGGTGTAATAAGTGTGAAAAAGTGTCTTAAATGATAAAATCCTGAGTTGTTTATAACTAATGATGAGGGGTTGCCATTAATGGTCTTTAGAGTGGAGAACGAAATCTAAAGTAGGTTAATAAGTGAATATGTGTTAAGAAAATCATACCACTAAGTGATAATTGTTTGTAGGTCGCAGGGAAAGGTTTTATGAAAAATTTAAAATTTTTTAAAAATCATAAGAATTAAAAGATTGGTTTAAGAGCCTTTTGTGGTAGAGTTGGTGGAAATAAATTAGTTAAAAATTTATTTAAATTGAAGATAAGTGTATAATGATTAGAGGGAGGTGATGCAAGAAGTGGTACTGAGAAATGGTGGTTATTTTGAAGATGATAAATCATAAACATCCTGAAAGAAACTTAAGTTAATCCTAAGAGATCAAAAGAGCTACTAACCTCAAAGTCAGCTCAAATGTGACTAATAGGAGATGGATAACTCGTGTACTAAGGTTAGAATAGTTGAGTGTGATAAGAAGTGATATAAAATTTCACTCGGTATGCCTGGATCCTCCGGATCCTTTCTAAAAGAGGTCCGGCTAGTTATAACTAAGGGATCCGGATTGTGAGACAATTTCTTTGACAGTGAGCTTGTAGAAGTTTGTTCACTTGTCGTAAGTTATATCTAATAGATCAGGTAATACTTATACATATATATACATTGGGTATAGCAAGTAGAGCACGTATATACATAATCAAATGAAATAAGGCACATAACTAATCATAGCATAATAGAAACATTCAGAAAAGTAAGTACAATAGTTTAAAGAGATAAATGACTACAATAGTTTTAAAAACATTCAAAAGATAATTAAACCACAACTTTCAATCTCTTCACTTTTTCTTCTTTCCCATGTTTGTGAAAAAATGAGCAAGACACTTAATCATTCCATTTGATTGTTTGAATTCTTTGGTTTCTTTTGGAAGTTTGGGAAGTTGTTTGATATAAGAGATTGGATCAAGGCGATAGTTTGAAATAGGATTTTCTTCATCGGCTTCAACATCGTATGAGGAATCTGAGAGAGGACGAGGCCCTTTGCCATTAACCAAGAATCTTTTCGCACGACCTTCGGCAAGGGGTACCATGACATGATTCGCAAGAGCATGGTCATTGGTGATTGGAGAAGGTTGGAATGTACTAACGTACCTAAGGAGACGTGTGAGGAGCATACCATATGGAAGAACCATTTTTTTAGTTTTGAAAACACCAACCATTCTTTTGGCGATGTAATATGCGAGGTTGAAAGGTTTTTGGTGAATGAGACAAAAGATCATTTGAACTAGACAAGCATTGGGGTGGTATTTATTTTCGACCAAACAAATGACATTTTCCCTAAGAATTTCTTCCCACTTTTTGTAAGTTGGAATCATTTCAAAGAGTTCCATTTGAAAAGGATCACGATGAATGACTTCCTTTTTGCGGGTCATTCGTGATTGATCAGTTCTTTTTATGAAAATGGTGTCTCAAGCTAAGGAAGGTTCGTCAAGAGGAGTGAGGTAGGTGTGGTGAGAATCTAGAGCAAGATGTTGATTGGCGATGGACCAATCACTGGAATACATGCAAATTCTACAGCATGGAATTTAAAGAATTTCAGAATAGTTGGTGAGAGGTAGAACAATGTTTTGGTTTTTTATAGTGAAGGATAGGAAATAGTTCCGTCATCATTTCGGATGATCCAAACACTTTTGTAGAATTGGAAAATGAACACAAGACATATTGGTTCATTAATGATAAGAAGGCAATCATAGTTGATTCGGGAAAAGCTTTGACGAATATTTGTGTCATTAAGATAGGATTATTCAACGACACGTCCTTCATGAATTAGGCGTTTTTGGAGCGTTTTGAAATTTTTTTGATCATTGGGAGAAAGATCATCCTTATGGTGATATCTAGAAATGTAATAAACGGTATCATGATGGTCTTTTTGGGTAGACTTAGGCATTTTGATCCTTGACAAGTTTAAACAAAATAAGCTTTATGTTATATGGAATAAGAATTATGTATAAGGGATTTAGTTAACCATGTTATAAAAACTTGATCAAATGAGATTTACGACGAGGGTTTTATTTTATTAACAATATCAAAACAAATTTTGATTAATCTAGAGTAATTCAATTTTTAAGTGAACTCCTTATTGAATGATTTGATTAAACCCATTTGAATTAATTCTTGATAATTAAACTCTAGAATTCAATTAGAGAAAAGATTAAAAGAGATAAAGTAATTACTTACAATGATGATTAGAAGATTGATTTTGATAAAGGTGGGACCTAGAAGTTAGAGAGTTTTGTTTTTATAGTTCTTTGATGTAATGGGAGGGAAAGGAGATTGTTTGTTTATGTTTGAAATACACGGGCTGTTATCTGATGTGCTAGTTCCGCCGGATCCTTTTGAGAAGGGATCCGACATGTTAAAATGAATGGATCCGAGATTACAATATATTTTTGGCACAAATAATGTTTGGTGTTTTGGTGTATTAGTTCTTTTAATTATCTTGGTTTAACGTTGATCATGACTAATGTTCCTAAACAATTAAGATGAGAAAGAGTTTAACTATATGAGGAAGGATTTTGACAAAACTTATACGAGAGATAGCTAAGTGATAGATCATAACGAACAAGTAGTTATGTTCTGCTTCAATGATTAGAGGAGGGGAGAGGTATACGGGAAAGAATAAATGTCGTGGGAAACTCTGAGGTAAAAAAATTGGATAAATTTTATTCTTTTGTTGATGAGTGAATTGAAGATGATTTAGAGGGAAAAACAGAGGATTATCACGAATGTGATTGGAATGATGAAAAAGTTTTCCTTGTGTTAACCTCTTCATTCAATGTGAATTGTGAATGAATTTTGAGAATGACGGGAATAATGGAATACAATTCCTTATAGTTTGAGAGATTAGTGATGAGTGGCTATTTGAAAATTGTGATTTGGATTTAAAATATTTTTGTGCTGATGTGACTTCTTTTTGAAGAAAGTAAGTGTAAAAGAATAAATCATGTGGATACAAGTATAGCAAGTAAATGTGTATCATACAAATCAACACATTTTACAAAAACATTTAAAGAAAATATAAACACACCTTTGTTATGTTATCTTGGGGAAGAAAGCATTCCTAGATAAGCAATATTTCACGAGCTTGTAAGGAGCTTCCTAGCATGAAGATTTTTAAAAAGAGCTATCTTAAAAATATTATAACAATTTTTATCAAAGATTTTCCTTCGTAGTAGTTTTTAAAACATACACGGATCATATCAAGTTTTTAAAGTACAATATACTTTAAGAAACTTGATAATGAAGCTCTTATGCCAATTGTAGAAAACTAGAAGGGGGGGTTGAATAGTTTTACCGATTAAAACTTCTTTTTGAAACTTATAGATCGACTTATGTCAATCTAGTTTTCACATGTTGGATATTGATAGTAGTAAATCATATAAAACTAAACTACAAAAGAGAGATAGAGAGTCGCAACAATAACACAAGTATTAATAGTGGTTCGGCTACAAGGTCACCTTCCTTGCCTTACTCCACTCCCTGAGTTACCTACTCGAGAGTTTGTAAACAATTCAAAACACAAACTCCTTTCACTTGGCGGTGAAGCCGTCACAACGTCGGTTACACTTTATTTGATACAAAGCTAGATATCGGGCTTTTCCATGAGGTAAAGCCAAACCTTCTTCGCCTACACTTTATCTGGTATGAGGCTAGATACCAGGTCCTTAGCACAGCATCACTAAAGGAACCAACGTCCTTTTACACCTAACGACTCAACATTTCTACAACACCCTTTTGAAAAGAAGAAAGAACAAGATGCACTTCTGTGATCTTGGACGAGAAGAATGCTAGAAAATCATATCACGAGCTTCCAAGTGTTCGAGAGGTCGTGATCTCGCCTTTTAGAGGGAACCTAGAGAATCACAAAGAAAGAATACATAGAAAGTGTGGAAAATTAGAAGAGGGAGTTAAATAGTTTTACCGGTTTTTCATTAGTTATAAAAGTTTACTTGTAAAAAACTTTGATTCGATTATTTGTGAAATCAATCAACACCGATATGAACACTTATCTATACTATCAAGTCTAAACAATAAATATAAAGAGTAGAGATGGAAAGATCAAACCGAGACAACGATATTTATAGCGGTTCAGCAACGAAGCTCTTCTTCGCCCTACTCCACTCCCCGAGTACCCAACTCGAGAGTTCTAAGCACTATGTCAACACGCTCCCTTCAGGCGGAGAAAACCGTACAACGTCGCTTATCAAAATTTCTGACACTAAGCTAAATGTCGAGTACTAATCTAGCTAGTAACAATCTCACTCACGATCCACACGATCCTTACTAATCACACGATCCACACACTCTACTTTAGATCCACTTGATCTAGACACTCTCTATACGATCAACACAAGATCTACACAATCTCTACACGATCACAACGATCTGTTGGGATTACGTTTTATTAATATAAAGTGTCGGTCATCAAGTTTTGTAATAGGTTGCTTAATATATTAGGCATATATTTATGTAATTAATTCTAGGCTTATGAAGTAAGCCTATGGGCCTATGAATGAGTGTTGGAAAGGCCCATATAGGCGTTGCCCTAGCTACTACTCTATATAAACAATGTAAACTCTCATTTGAGAATGTTGATTCATGTTTATGCAAGTTACACTCTCTCATTCATATTAAACGTGTTCCTCACATCTCTCTCTCTCTCTTTAACTTTCTCTTACTAGATATACTTGTGTTGAATCATTAAGGTGACCTAACAAGTGGTATCAATCGCCTACTAGTTGTTTGAAGTGTGTGTTTTTCGTTAATTTGTTGCTTAGTTCATACTTTTCTTTAAAGTTCTCACGTTATTCTTCAGTTCTTACACTCAAATCTTGAAGCTTGGAAAGTTTTAAGGTTGATATAGTGTTTAGAAGCTTAGATTTTGCATAAAGTATCAAGCTTTATTGTTTTTATTACGTTTTTCTGTTAGTTTGTTAATTCATACCTCTTTACGAATAAGGTCAAATTTCATTTCAAGTGTTAAAGGCCTAAAATTTATTGTTCTTTACGCGTTTTTTAAGAGATTTGACCAAAAGAAACTTGTGGAAATCGTATCTTTTATGCATAAAATGTATTTTGAAAAATTTGGTCATTTTACGCATAGTGTTAAAGTTTACAAGTAAGCAGTAAAAACCCATAGTTTACGCATAACCTCAGTCAAAACCCTTACTTTACACATAAGCAGCATAGTTTATGGATCAGTGTGAATCTTTAGTTTCGTCAACGAGCAAAGGATACTCAGTACTTCCCTAGCTTGGATAAGCTTGTGGAATACTTCGACTTGTGATATCTTTCAAGCTTGGATAAGTTTGAAAGGTTTATTTGGTTTTTCTAAGTCTTATGACTAAGGACTAGGAACTTACGCGTAAGTACCTAATCTTACGAGTAAGGCCAACGTTTACGCGTAAGATCATAGTTTACGCGTAAGGTCTGGGTTTACGTGTAACTACCAGATTTTAAACTAAGGAAATCACATTTCAATTAACTACAAGATCCATCACAACTACACAAGTTAATCTTTCATTATTTTTGGCGGGAAAATTTGAGTAAAATTTAATTTTTATGGGAGACTAAACGTTCTATTCTTACGCGAAATTCAAATTTTGGTATAACAGTGAAATTTTTGACCCAAAATTCAAATTTTTAGATCAAAATTTGAATTTTTTACAGTGAAATTTGGCGTCAAAATTTTTAAAACTCAAATTTGAAATTCAACATAAAATGCAATTCTAAGGTTACTAGAAAAATTTTAGATCAAAATTCACGAGAATTAATCCAAGGCCACCTTTAAAGTGCTCAAAGAATAGTTTTAGCAGTTCATCAATTCTTGGTTATCTTTCGATTATGATAGTGTAATGGCACGCAAGTATTTTTTAGAATACACTCGAATTGAGGTTCAAACTTTCAAAGACATACTAACCCAACAAATGGATTCGTGATGCGCGTGATGTGTCGTTGCGGTTTAGCAGTTTTAATGCCTACTCAAGTTTTAAATTTATATTTAGCCGACTTATCAATAACACACACACTTAACGAGCAGTGTACCCGGTCAGTATGAAGATAATGGTAAGTAGAGTGTCGATCACTAAGAGTGGAACGTATTATCTAGTTATTCTAATCAGTATTTTAATATCCTAACGCAAAGGGGGTTTCAGCCTGAGAGACTGGCACAGTTTTGTTTGCAATTAAATAATAAAATAAACCAATAGGCACGAATCAGCAAGTAGCACACACGTACACAGATAGATACTCGAGACAATAAGAGGGCTGTCCTTATAATTAAGTAGATTGTCACTTGTTTTATTGATAGCTTTATATGAAGTGTATGTAGTTAACCCTTTCTCGTTGGTCCTATTCTTATCGGCGAGTAAACCCTTAATGATTACTTATGTCTAAAAGTTATTCCTAAGTGATCAATTTAGAAACAACCGTGGGAGCCACATCTTGTCCCGCAGTCAAATGCCCGCAAGCCACTAATAAACACAGAGGTTATCAATGCACTAATAAGTAGTAACCAAAGACATCAACATATAAACTTTAATTAATGAGAAAGCAGTTTTAAGGGAGTGCAATCTTTCCGTTGCCACATTACACAAGCCACCAATCTTGATGAATTAAAGTTTGCTAAAACAATAAAACAAAACTACTTAATGAATTAAATACATGCAGCACCTTCTTACAGCTCTTGTATCTTAGATTTGGGTGTGTCTTGTGCTGCCTCCTTGACTGAATTCGTCCTTTTGCTCTGCTGTCCGAACTTCGGTTTTAGGGTTTCGAACCCTTAAATTCGTCTGGTCTACGGGGTATTTATAGTTTCTGTCTGAGGGAAGATGCGGCGCATCTACTAAGTAGATGCGGCGCATGTACTTAACTTCGCGTGGGGTCCAAGATTATAATATTCAGGAATATTCGTACACCGCCAGAAGATGCGGCGTAACTCTTGATTAGGATGCGGCGCATGTCCTCTTGTATCTTGGATCGTATCTGGTGATATCTTGATAGAGATGCGGCGCATGTTGACAGTGAGATGCGGCGCATCTGGAGCAGAATTGACTTGATCTTGTCCATGTCAGTAGACTTCCACTTTATGTACGTTTTGCTCCATAATTAGTCCATAATCGCTAAGTTTCACCAAATGCTTGTTTTTACCTGAGAATTACAAAAGTAAACAATTAAGTATCAATCCTCATACATAATATAGTAAAACAAGTCAAATTAATAGGATAAATGATAGTAATAAAATGTACTTATTTGAGTTCATCAAATATCCCCCCACTTGAACTTTACTTGTCCCCAAGTAAACCTTAGAATTTCATTTATGAAAATGTATCCTAAAAGATGTAATAGGATTTATTTTTATATTTAAGCATGTATTCGTTTATTTCATAATCACACAACTAAACACTTAACGAATTAGAAGTAAAATAAAATAAGTCGATAAAAGCAAATCTAATCGTTTAACTGTCCAGTCGCGACGAATATTCTATCATAAGCTTGGCAAGTATACACATCTCCACCACTAAAGCTAAGGAATAACAAGTCTAAAGCGGTAAAAAGGGTTTTTAGGCTAAAGGGTTAATTATTCTTATTTACACTATCGATCTCAAATTCCAGAAAAGGTGACAAAATCACAAATACATGATCGAATCCACGAACACGATACTTGCAATTGCTCAAATCCTTAACTCGAATAGGCTAAAGATAGGTCCAAACTTCACCAATAATAATATATCAAAAAGGGCGACAAAATCATAAATACATAGCCGAATCCACGACTACGATACTTAAGATTGCTCAAATCCCTAATCTCAATAAATCAAAGGTTCGGTTGGATAAAGAACAATACAGGGTATGGATAACATTTGGGATATAAATTGGTGTAAAAATAAAAATAAACAAAACAAAACAAATAAATTAAAATCTTAAGTGTGGTTAATCACTATCCCAACCATCCCATGAATAAGACTCATATCATTGAATAACTCACGCTTTAACACTTGAAACACACGCTTTAGGTAGACACGAATTATACTCAACAAAATCTTAATCAAAGAATAAACCTTAATTGGCATTCCCATAACTGCCAATTCCCATTCAATCCATAGATATAATACAACAAATAGTGGTGATATCGACCACTTACATAACTCTACATCGTTGGCTTAAAATAAACATCCAACTTTTCTTTCTTTTTCTTTTTCTTTTCTTATTTTTTTTTCGATTTTTTTTTTTTTTTTTTTTTTTTTTTTTTTTTTTTTTTTAACTTGAAACATAAACATAGATGTGTAAAATTTCACCACATCACTACAACTTTCTTTCCGGATAATTTTTTTCATACTTTTCATACTTTCAGAAATAACGGTAATAGTGAAAGTAGTAAACACACGAAAAATAAACTCAAAGATATACAATATTTACTTTCACTCCAATTGCATTGTGCAATTTCCCGACCTAACCATAGATAATGAATTACGCACGCGAACACAGGTAATGTAAGGAAACACACTCTGCCTATAGCAATTAACCAACCACGGATTCTAATCTACAGGGTAGGCTAAGGTTTAAGGTGTAACGAAACATTTTAAACATAGGTGTAAGAAACGAAAGGAATGGCTCTGAGTGTTTTTCTAGGGGTATCTTACTCTAAAAGTGAGAGTAACAAAAGGTTTTATACGGGGGTTAACTAACCAGTGTAGTTAGTCAATAACACATAACATATAAAGGCTATTTGGTGTAATCCTAGAATTTTACCAAGTTAGACAAGTCATTCCAATTATATAAATAATACTCATTATGGTGGTCTCGAATAGTATACAAGCCAAGTTCTAAAGTTTACAAGTCACCGGCACACTCATAGATTTGTGAATTTTGAAAAATCACAATTTTTGAAAATAATGTCATGTGTGCAGTTATGTAACTTAGATCTTAAACAAAAACATGCTAAAAAAAATTTTAAGTTTGATATATTAAGCACATTTTAAGCATAATTTTTGAAAAAGTAGGACAAGTAAGTGTTAAGTGTTCTAATTCTCCAATCCCCCCACTTAAGTTAAACAACGTCCTCGTTGTTTGTATAAAAGGTTAAAAACTGGAAAATAAAAGAATTAGAACGGAAAAGCTCCCCTGAGATTTGCTCGGTATGATCCTCCATTTGTATAAGAGCAAAAATCAACTTCCATGTGGATTAGAACGTTAAAGCTTCATACTTGATGTATCCACAGGAAATCCAGGAAACTATAATACCACCAACACTTTAAAACACACCTAAGATAAGAAAGGTTCAAACTTGCATAATACATTAGTAGTTAGGAAAAATAAAACTTAAAAATTAAAACTGAAAATCATCAGGTCAGTCGATGCGCCGTATCTTATTGAAGAAGATACGCCGTATCGAGCCTGGAATAATACGGATCAGAATAAAGATGCGCCGCATCCTTAACCAGGGATGCGCCGCATTAAAATAAACTGATAAATAGTTTTAAAGTCGAAAATAAAAATGCAGAAAAATAAAATAAGATATGACCATTGCAGAGGATGCGTCGCATCTCAGAATTTAGATGCGCCGTATCTTCGTGCGGCCTGGACTGACTCGACACAGAAAACAGAATAATAAAAGATAAATCCGGGTTGTCTCCCGGTAAGCACTTGTCTTTATTCCAGAGTCTTCAAGTTAGACTCACGTTCAGCTCTTTAGTATCGATCATTGAAGGAGTCGGAAACATCACGCTCCTTCATCCCCAATTTAGTAATATTGAACACTCCTTGCTCGTCCTTAATTTCCACGCCGTTCTTCTTTAATATCTGTATAAACAAAGTCCTGTCCCTTTCGGGCAGAGATGACAAAATGATAGACGGGAAATTCTTATAATCATACAGGCACAAATAAGCAAGGTGGGGTGGTAGTTCAATAAACACATCATTATTCAAATTCGTTTTCTCAACTACTCTCCTACGTTTATTAATTACTACACAATCATACCACTCATCATCAGAATCACTAACAATATCGCGTCTAAGTTCCGTAGGTACATTAAGGTCAATGAATTCCTCAAAGTCTTCATGATTAGGATTAGTTGAGTTGTTTTGAATCAATGTTTCTCCCATAAGTCTAGCTTCAAGATCGAGGTCCATACGCTCTCTTAATCCTAGCACATAAACACCTCTAATTATGCTTTTAACCGGATCTTGGCACTTATAGACTAGTTTATTATTCCCTACCCTTAATGAAATTTTTCTCTTAAACACATCAATCTTAGCATGGGCAGTAGACAAGAAAGGTCTTCCGAGGATTAAAGGAATCTTAACATCCTCGGGCATGTCTAGTATAATAAAGTCTACGGGAAAAATAAACTGCTCAATCTTAACTAGCACATTATTAGCAATCCCTTCAGGTCGTTTTACTATTTTATCAGCCAATTCAATAAGTAATTTAGTTGGTGCTAATTTTCCTAGTCCTAGGGTAGCGAATGTCTTAAGAGGCATAACACTAACACTAGCTCCTAAGTCAGCCAACACATTATTGAAAGATATATTATTAATAGAACAAGGTAGAGTAAAACTTCCTGGGTCTCTTTCTTTATGAGGCAAGGCATTTGAATCGGTTGCAGGGCTCTCTTCTTTCATTGTTGCCTTGATCTCCTCTTCAATTTTTGTCTTCTCTTTTAGTAGTCTCCTTAAGCTGATTGAAGAGTTAAAGAAAAATTCGGGTCTTGCATCATCATTACCATTCATCGACCTTCTAGGTATATTAGGAGTGACTTCTTCAGTGGTGCTTATGGCCTTGACATGATCCCTTGGGTTGGTTTCAGTTGAGCTCGGTAAACTTCCATATCCCCTTTCTTGAAGAACTTTGCTCATTTGACCAATTTGTTGTTCCAATGCTTTGATCGAAGCTCCTTGATTTCTTGTAGTAGTGTCCGTTGAAGCTCGAATTTCCTTGATCATAGCAGTATTCTCTTCATGTCTTTTAGCAGCATCGGCCATAATTTGCTTTAAAGTATCGTCTAAAGTCTGCCTCCTCTCTTGATAAGCGGGATTGAAGTTGTTCTTTTGATAGAATCCCGGACTAGCTTCCCTAAATCTTGCTGAAGGTCGGAACGGTTGTCCAAATTGGGTGTAATAAGCTTCTTCAAACGTCTCACTTTCATTCTTGTTCGGGCAATCTTTAGTGTAGTGAGGTCCATCGCACTTTTCACATCCAACTTGGGCAGCATATGCTCTTTCATCTCGCTTCTTCATCTCTCTACTAATTTTATCCAATTGAGCTTGAATAGCAGCAATCCCGTCAAAATTAGTGCTGCTCTTAGTTCTAGTAGAGGTCCCATCGTGCCATTTCTGAGAATGATCAGCAGCTTCTTGGATCGCTTTCCTAGCATTAGTTGCACTCATCTGAGGTACAACTCCCTTAGCATCCAAAATCTGTCTTGTAGGCACGTCCAATCCCTGATAAAACAATATTATTTCCTGCATAGGGGTTAGATAGTGTTGAGGACATTTTATCAATAAATCTTTAAATCGTTCCCAAGCTTGATAAAGGGTTTCATCAGGCTCTTGCTTGAAACTATTGATAGCCTCCATCTTCTTAGCAGTCTTAGCAGGTGGACAATATCTCTTCAGGAATTTGCTCTTTAAACCTTCCCACGTGGTGATTGAACTAGCAGGTTCATTCCTTAGCCACTTGTTAGCAGCTCCTTTTAGTGAGATTGGGAAGATTCTTAGCATGAGTTGATCGGTATTGACACTTTCTGTAGTAAACAAATCTGCAATCTCCAGGACCTTTTCAACATGCTCATTAGCATCCTCTTGTTCCGTCCCACTGAAAGCATTCTCTCTCAGCTCTTTGAGAAATTGTCCCTTCAACTCAAATTTTGACTTGTCATCAAACTTAGGTCTAGCAACTCCTGAAGTGTAATCAGCACGGGTATTGTTCATGTATTCCTCCATAGTAGTGTTTTCGCCCATTGTTTCTGTTTCAACTTCCTCTTTTTCTTCAGAAAAGTAATCAAGCTCGAGTGAACTTGAAAGATCAAAGCTTCTTGTGTTGAAAGGCCTTTTAAGCGAATGTAGGGCTCGTTCAGGATCTTCAAAAGGTTGAATCAAGTTCTTCGTAGAACTCCTGGTCATGCACTTCCTGAAATCAATCACAAAAGCATCAGTAGGGTATGCCCAAGAAAGTAGTATATCAGAAAATCAACAACGAAAACGGAATACGAAAATTTAAAGTTACTGATATCTGCAGACGATGCGCCGTATCCAAAAAGTTGGATACGCCGTATCTTATAAGCGTTAAAATTGAATCAGACTTTATTCAGAAAATAGATACGCCGCTTTAGAATTTAAGAATGCGCCGTATCGAATTAATTAATCAAAAATCAACTTATCTAATTAAAATTAAATGCGTCGTATTAACGAAAGTTAATGCGCCGTATTTTCGTTACGTTTAAAAATAAAAGATTTTTGATTCAGTAAGATGCGCCGTATCGACAGAGATCGATACGCCGTATCTGTTTAATAATTCGCAAACTGTTTTTAATTAAAATAATAGATACGCCGTATCTTCAAAAGAAGATGCGTCGTATGGCGTTAATGTTTTAGAAAATTTTTTTATCAAAAACAGATACGCCGTATCTGCAAAAGCAGATGCGTCGTATTACTTTATCGCTTAGAAAAATTTTCTTGTTAAAAACAGATACGCCGTATCTTGGGGAAAAGATGCGTCGTATCGAATTAATTAAACGCGTTGTATTAAAAAAAATTAAACGCAATACGCCGTATCTGAGAGATCAGATGCGCCGTATCGTTTGATTTAGCACAGTACAACGATAGCAGAACAGAAAAATAAAAAAAATAAAAACAAAAATTAAACACACAAACGAAAATAAACACACAAAAATAAAAGAAAACAATTAACACACAATACAACAAATATGCAAAATAGTACAATGATGCAATTAATCTAATAAAAAGAAAAACCTAATTAAAATACTAATCAAATTAACAGATAATAACAATTCACTCCCCGGCAGCGGCGCCAAAAACTTGATGCGCGTGATGTGTCGTTGCGGTTTAGCAGTTTTAATGCCTACTCAAGTTTTAAATTTATATTTAGCCGACTTATCAATAACACACACACTTAACGAGCAGTGTACCCGGTCAGTATGAAGATAATGGTAAGTAGAGTGTCGATCACTAAGAGTGGAACGTATTATCTAGTTATTCTAATCAGTATTTTAATATCCTAACGCAAAGGGGGTTTCAGCCTGAGAGACTGGCACAGTTTTGTTTGCAATTAAATAATAAAATAAACCAATAGGCACGAATCAGCAAGTAGCACACACGTACACAGATAGATACTCGAGACAATAAGAGGGCTGTCCTTATAATTAAGTAGATTGTCACTTGTTTTATTGATAGCTTTATATGAAGTGTATGTAGTTAACCCTTTCTCGTTGGTCCTATTCTTATCGGCGAGTAAACCCTTAATGATTACTTATGTCTAAAAGTTATTCCTAAGTGATCAATTTAGAAACAACCGTGGGAGCCACATCTTGTCCCGCAGTCAAATGCCCGCAAGCCACTAATAAACACAGAGGTTATCAATGCACTAATAAGTAGTAACCAAAGACATCAACATATAAACTTTAATTAATGAGAAAGCAGTTTTAAGGGAGTGCAATCTTTCCGTTGCCACATTACACAAGCCACCAATCTTGATGAATTAAAGTTTGCTAAAACAATAAAACAAAACTACTTAATGAATTAAATACATGCAGCACCTTCTTACAGCTCTTGTATCTTAGATTTGGGTGTGTCTTGTGCTGCCTCCTTGACTGAATTCGTCCTTTTGCTCTGCTGTCCGAACTTCGGTTTTAGGGTTTCGAACCCTTAAATTCGTCTGGTCTACGGGGTATTTATAGTTTCTGTCTGAGGGAAGATGCGGCGCATCTACTAAGTAGATGCGGCGCATGTACTTAACTTCGCGTGGGGTCCAAGATTATAATATTCAGGAATATTCGTACACCGCCAGAAGATGCGGCGTAACTCTTGATTAGGATGCGGCGCATGTCCTCTTGTATCTTGGATCGTATCTGGTGATATCTTGATAGAGATGCGGCGCATGTTGACAGTGAGATGCGGCGCATCTGGAGCAGAATTGACTTGATCTTGTCCATGTCAGTAGACTTCCACTTTATGTACGTTTTGCTCCATAATTAGTCCATAATCGCTAAGTTTCACCAAATGCTTGTTTTTACCTGAGAATTACAAAAGTAAACAATTAAGTATCAATCCTCATACATAATATAGTAAAACAAGTCAAATTAATAGGATAAATGATAGTAATAAAATGTACTTATTTGAGTTCATCAATTCGATTGAGAAGTCTATTGCTGAAAGAGTACTTCATAGACGAGAGTATTACAAAAGAGTGAATGAAAAGAAGTTTTAGATCAGGAAAAGCAAGCTAAAACGGTTAAAGCATTGGAAGCTAATTTGGTAGTCACGGAAAGCAGTGGGACAGAATCAGAAGAGCAGGATGACAACAACAGATAACGGGATGATATTGATGCTGACTATGCAGATAGTTTACCCACATATGACACAGAGCCCAGATTTGACAAAGAGCATATGTTTGAGGTACAATCTACTATTGATCATATTATGCCTGCAAATGAGAAACAACAAACTGAGTAACCTAAATTCATTAATGAAGGAGGGGTTGACTAGAATGTTGTACAATGTCTAAACAAACGTTCTGAGTCTGAGACCTTACTTGAAAATAAAATAACTGAAACATCAAACCAAACTCTTGAGTCTGAAAATTTTTTCTCAAAAAGACCATTGCCTAGTTTCATAAAGATCTTTCAAAACTAGAGGCACATTGAATCTCACTTGAACTTAAAATGCAAAACAAATCTTTAACTTCAGAACACAATGATAAATCTTTGAATGAACAAAGTAATCGTGTGGATACATTACTTTAGGAAAACAAGAAGTTAAAAGCTCAAATTCAAGCAAAACTATTTGCAAATGGTTCTTTACAAAATAAATTAAGAAGATTAACAGGCAAGAGTGTGGATACTAAGTTTGCAAAACCATCAATCTTGGGGAAACAATCTCTACAACCTATCAGAAATCAATCAGTGGTTAAGCAACCAAATGCATTTAATTCTGAACGATCAAAATCTTCAAAACCATGGTTTGCCTCCCAAGTTGTTGTGAATAATAATTTAAGAAAACCAGTCACTCCACATTCTTGGCCTAAGGAAAATGCATCTGTTTATGCTAAACCTCAACACGTGAATATACCTGGCTCATCTAGGATTAGTTCGAAAACAGTGTCTAAACCGAGCATTAAAAGTAAAGAGTCTTATGGCATAAATGACATGTACAAGAACTATGATCTAGAAAAAGCTAGGAAAATTGCACTACTTCAAAAGGACGGAATTCTAGGTTCAAAACCTCGTGTGATGCATTCCACTGTATTACAAAACACTGCCAGTAGTAGCAAACCAAAACCTAGGAGCACTCAACTACCAAATAGGAATTCAAAGTCTTTTTCAAAAACAAAACAATTTTCAATCGCGCGTAAGGACAAAGCTAAACTTCCTGTTTTCAACAAAAATGCTGAATTTGTCTGTCCTACATGTCAGAAATGCATCTTTCAAGCTAATCATGATGTCTGTGTTTCAAAATATCTTCAAGAAGTGAATTCACGTGCAAAGGCACAATCGACTATGACAAGTAAACCAAACAAACCCGTTGAACCAATAGACAAGATTCAGAAACCTAAGAAGTAGATCAATATAGGACGTAGGTTTTCTCAACCAAGTGACGCTCCCACATCTTTTCCGCTGCACCTAAAAAGAAAACATCTCCTAGATCTAACCTTAGGTGGGTTCCCACAGGTAGAATTTTCAAAACGATTGGTCTTAGGTGGATTCCTATAAGAAAGATTTTTGACATTTGCACCAAAACAAATGTGAACTCCACAACATCTATCCTTGAGGCGAGAAAGAAAACCATCAAAATCATGTGTTCAGGTGTCAAGAAGATAATTGACACTAGAACTTTATACTTCTAACATCTGGAACCCATTTACACTTGGGGATCCATGTTTTCTATCTTGTCTCCTCCTACTTTCTTTACAAATACAACAGGAATGGCTTTGGAACAAATCAGTTACGGCCCCGAGCTTAATGTTATGGCTTCTGAGCAAAACAACTTAGGACCTGCACACAACCGTCTTAGTTTTCCTAATCAATCAGCTGAACCACCATTGGATGTTGATCGTCAACAATTGGAACTTAATCTTATAAAATGTTTTCGCTGAACAACCTGATAATATTCTAATTATCGATACATCTGAACCACCAACAACAACCGTTGCTACTGATGCACCTCCAATTGGCTCTCCAACAACAGAAGAACAAACTACTTCCAACAACAACGATACAGCTGATGATCAACAAAACAAACAAGTACCCGCACCTGTAAATTATGACAAAAATGCTTTCTTCAATCCATTTGCTCCGGCTCCAACTGTTCTAGATATTGCAGATTCGTCTTCACGCAATTTGGATCCGTCTAATATGCATACGTTCTATAAACATCACCCTTCGACTCATCAATGGAAAAAAGATCATCCATTAGTGAATATTATTGGCAATCCATCAGCACCAGTGATGACAAAAACAAAAACACTCACGACGGTGAAACCTGCATTTATTCTCTCACAGTTAGTCATATTGAACCTAAAAACATTAAAGAAGCAATGACATATGACATCTTGATCGAATCAATGCAAGAGGAATTAAATTAGTTCCAATGTCTTGAGGTATGGGAATTAGCTGAACGACCAGATGAAGTCTATGTTATTGGACTAAAATGGATTTGGAAAAACAAAGTAGACGCTGAAGGATGTAAAGACATCATTTCTCAACGGTCAATCACGTTAGGAAGTGTATGTCAGCCAGCCGAAAGGATTCGTTGATCCAGAGCATCCTAATCATGCCTACCGACTAAGGAAAGCTCTTTATGGTCTCAAACAAGCCCTACGGTGGTATTCAGTTTCAAGGTGATAAATTGGTATCTTGGCAGTAAAAAAAAACGGGATTGCACATCATTATTTTCTATAAAAGAAGAATATGTAGTTATGTCCGTCTGCTGTGCTCAAGCTATCTGGATGAGAACACAACTAATGGACTACGGTTACATATTAGACAAGATCCCGATGTATTGCGACTCCAAGAGTGCAATTGCAATCTCATGCAACATTGTTCAACACTCCAAGTCGAAGCATATTACTCTCAGATATCATTTCATCAAGGGGCATGTCGAAAAGGGTACTATTGAACTATATTTTGTGGGTACTCAATACCAACTGGCAGATTTATTCACTAAAGCACTACCTCCTTCAAGGTTTGCTGAATTAGTCTACCAGATTGGTATACGGTGTTTGACTCCAAAAGATTTGGAAAATTTTCTCAAACTCAAATGATCAAGTCAAACACCAAAAGACTTTGTAAATATTATCACAAAAAAAAATGTTTTTTCTTCATCATTCGTATTAAAAACTCATTTTCAAAAGTTCTATGATCTCTCCAATTAAAATGTGCAAAAAGGTTTCACAAAATAAATGCTAATTCGAGGAGGAGAAAAGAAATTTTTCTGCAATGATCCCAATTAACCATGTTTGGACTTCAAATGGAAAAGTAACTAACCTTTAATGAGTAAATTATACAAAAGTCTTAAACTTAGGTAAAAGGACCTTGCATGGGAAATAAAAAGGGCTCAGGGACTGCAAGTGTCAAACAGTCAAATTTTACTCTACACTTAGTGACACTAATAAATATTTCCACAAATGTTCTCAAAAGTATCACACATTATCGAAAACCTCAATGATTCAGACTAACGATTTTTTGAAACTCAATCTTTTTTCACGATTAGCTTTCTGTTTCTAATTTCTTCATGGCTGTTGTCTAATCGTTCCCTAAATGTTTCAAATGATTGTAACGGTCAAAAAGGCATAAACAGAAACTAGGGTTTATGTAATAATCGATTTGGGCATTTCTTTTTGATGTTTTTTTAGTCTAATTAATCAGTTCATGTAGCTTTAGAGAACAGTAAAGAATGCTCGATTGGTGTGTTTGCATGATTAGAAACAACATAGGTTTGAAATCAAGTGATTTAGGGTTTAAGATGTCGATGTCTTTGCTGCTACTACTAGGGCGTTTGTTTGTATAATATTCATGCATTATGATGCTAACATGCGTGGAAAGTCTCAAATCATAACCCTAAACCATGATTATAATCAAAAAATTTCGAGTGAAAGAATGAATTAATCTATGATCTTGTGTGTTAATTTGAGAATTCTGAGCACTTACGAAGATTTAGAATGAGTTTTGATTCATCTGTATGCTTGTTTGTGCCTGATGATTTTTCTATGTGCAAGTACATGTCATCCCATTTAAAGTCAAAATATGTTTCATCAAAATTTCAACTATTGTCAAAAGTGTATCTTATGAAACATATTTTAAGGGGGAGAAAGTCAACTGTACAAAACTATTTCGTTCATGTAGTTGCATATTTTCAAATCATTGGAAACTTGTGAGGCTCATGATCTCTGCTGCACCAATCTCTCGTGAGTGTTTTTCATAGTATAAAATTAACTAGATATTATTGTGCGGTGTTTGAGGTCTTACGGCTAAAATGAGAAATGTCAAAGGGATAAATGTGTCAAAAGGCTAAACTTGAAAAATGATTCAAATAATGAGAAACAAGTTTTTCAAACTCTACACTCTCGTTTTACACTGGTAAAGCAAGTGTGAAGACCAAAGCAAAGTCGTTCAAAACCTTTCAAATTTTCAAAATCTGAAATGCTTTCGTTGAAATATAAGAATGACTATGCTTTGAACACTCGAAATACTAGAAGGTTTTCCATTTATCACAAAAACAAATCTTCAAAAAGAACCCATGAGGTTCAACTCTAGAGGGAAATCTTCTTTTTATGATTTTTTAAAACTTAAAAAGAGACATTGGGTTTCTCAAACAATTTTCAACAGGAATAAAATTTTAAATTTCCATTGATTCCACGAGTGTCATTTCAAAATGAAACAAAGGTTTTTATTCCCCGTTGGAATTCAACATCTTTTAATTGGATTGACACAACCTACAAATGGATTTCAAATTTTAGTAAACCCGTTGGCGCCATGCTTAAATGGGTTCCCGAGGTTGTTGTCTAATCTGATATTCAAGCATTCTTTGTTGTATAATACTTGATTGTGTTTTCTAAAACCTTGAGCAGAATCATCTCACGAATTTTCAAAAAGTATTTTTTTTAATACGATTCTAAATTCTGCTCAAGAAGACTATCTCTCGAATAAACTTCATTATTTGAGGGGGAGTATTTGTTTAAAAGAAAATAAAACTTGTATTAAAACTATGGCTTTTGCACACATAACAGTGCACAACCCGTTCTTTGTAAAGAAAGGATCCTGAGGTTACGCTTCAGTGCTTCAATCCTAATATAAGGAGCGAAAGCTTCTTAATTTTGAGTAGAATTAATCAAATTTTGAGTTTTTCATCATTCTGCTCAAAAGAACAAGTATTCCCTCTCATAATCAAAACCTCATAAAGTTATTTCACTTATTGAGGGGGAGTGTTTGAAACAATCTTTGTTCACAATGAAAAAGTTTTTATTGATTTCTTCCCACAAACCTCAAAAATTATATTTTAATCAAAATGTTTTCCAAAAACAACATCAATATGCTATTTTCGAGGGGGAGAATATAAAGTGATTAAAATATGGTCTCAAATTTATGGAATATCATATGAGCTCGACTCAGATATTACCGATGAATTGACGAAACTTAACTGTCATTAATCAAAAGGACTTGTCCTGGACGGGTGATAATTTTAAGCTAGTCTAACAAGTGATGTAAGCGTGTCTCGAATAGGACTTATCTGAGTAGAGTGTACCGTTTCAAGAGATTTTCTTTGAATGTGACCATGACGGGTAATAATTTCAAGCTAGTCTAACTAGTGATGTAAGCGTGTCTCGATTCGGTCATGTTCAGAGATAATCAATCAATTCAAAAATGCAAACTCCACCTAACATGTGCAAATGTATCTTTAAAACTTATGAGCACATGTGAAGGGTGAGTCATGGAGTTATAAGGTGACTAAGGTTAGGAAATATATCCTATAATCTGCCAGGACCAGAGGTATCTACCCATGGACAATACCAATAGTTTAGTACTAGAAGTCCTTAGATATGATTGAAAAAGGAGTAATGAAATGAAAGGAGAAAGAAGGGGTTGAAGAATTAAAAAGAAATGTAAATAAAAGGGTGAAAAGGAATAGCCCTCCAAATGTTCAACCTTAGGGCAGAAACTGGGTTCAATTCATATGCTACTGGTTATCACCAAGGTGATGCCGGTATTGAAGACAAGACGTCATGGACCCAGTGACGCACTACATTTAACCTTCGAGCCACTCAGGTATCTCTTAAAAGATACTTGTTTCATTTCTCACAGAGAACCTCGCATAATCTATCAACCTCTCACTCTGAGATGTGTTGATATAAAAAAGGAGGCACTCTGCTCCATGCCTCCGACTACTAAAACCAAAATGCACTTTATCGAATCTAGAGCCACGAGATTCATCAAAAGATCTCTTAGGATACACTTTCTAAAACATACACTTGTGTTCGCCAAAAGGAACACAAGTTGTAAGACTCTTTTATGAGATCTTTGAATCTTGCTACTCATATCATGGCGGTTGTTACTATGTTTCAAACGGTCTACAGTCATAGAGTTATACTTCCGTATACTTCAGCGGCTAACCTGAATTGTTGATGCACTTCGGTGTATCTGTGTAAGCCTTCTTGGGGGTATCCGGTTCAGGAACAGCCTTGGTAAGGATTAGAGAAAGTTTTCACACTATGCTATTAATGATCTCGAAGTCCGAACCTGTAAGTGCTAGAAGCTTTATTCCTAACTGTTTTCGTGCAGGTACTCATGAAGACCAGGACTTCCATAACCACCATTATTATCATCAACTTCACAAAACTTTCCACCTGCTCATACCTACATCAAAAAGTAATTTAAAGTCAAAGAAAGTTCTCACAATGATCAAAGCAAAGCAAAGTTTAAAGAAAGATTCTGCGTCAGGAGAAAGAATTTACAAAGTTGAAATATAAAGATCAAAGCAAATGAATTGAGAGCTACGTGAGTATGAAGTTTCACAGTCAAAAGATGTATGAGCAGGTTGGAAAGGCATAAAAACACCAGAGACAAAGACATTGATGAGGAGCATATAAAACCATTACTTGATCACAACGACAACAAAGAATAAAGAACAAAGATACTTGAAGACATCACACCAATAAAGCAACGATGATGTCAAGCAACCTTTGATGACCAACCCATAGGGTGAGATTGTTGGGATTATGTTTTATTAGTATAAAGTGTCGGTCATTAAGTTTTGTAATAGGTTGCTTAATATATTAGGCTTAAATGTTGGTAATTAATTCTAGGCTTATGAAGTAAGCCCATGAGCCTATGAATGAGTGTTAGAAAGGCCCATGTAGGCGTTGCCCTAGCTACTACTCTATATAAACAATGTAAACTCTCATTTAAGAGTGTTGGTTCATGTTTATGCAAGTTACGCTCTCTCATTCATATTAAACGTGTTCCTCCCATCTCTGTCTCTCTCTCTAACTTTCTCTCACTAGATATACTTATGTTGAATCATCATAAGTTTCATCGTAATCTATTCCTTCTTGTTGGTTATAGCCTTTTGCTACCAACCTAGCTTTATTCCTAGTTACGACACCATTTTCGTCGAGTTTGTTTCTAAACACCCACTTAGTTCCTATGATGGTTTGATTCCTAGGTAGAGGTACTATATCCCAAACTTGGTTTGCGGTGAATTGATTTAACTCTTCTTGCATGGCAACTACCCATCTTTCATCTTTTATCGCTTCATCGACATTCTTAGGTTCTACGGTAGATATAAAACAAAAGAAATTACTTTTGTTATGTGCTTGTGACTTGAGGGTTCTTTGATTTAGGTTTCCTATGACATTTTCTATTGGATGATTCTTGGATTCCTTAATGTTGACAACTTCGTCAACTACGACTATTTCATCCTCAATGTCATTTTCTAATGTTTTCTTGCCATTGACAATAATGGCTTCTTCCTCATCTAAGTCATCATCCACCAAGGGTGATGTCTTAATTCGGGGAGGACTCTCATCGAATGTCACGTTGAGTGATTCTTTGACTTTCATTGTTTCCTTATTTAGGACAACATAGGCTTTACTATTTTGGGAGTAACCTAGGAAAATACCTTCGTAAGACTTTGGGTCAAACTTGGTGAGGTAATCTTTTTTGTTTAGTATGAAGCACTTGCTTCCAAACACTCTAAAGTAATCTAGAGTAGGTTTTCTACCTTTCAAGATTTCGTATGGTGTTTTTCCTAGGATTGGTCTAATCAAAATCCTATTAGGTATATAAGTTGAGGTGTCTACGACATTACACCAAAACTTTTGCGGAATAGATTGTTCATTTAACATCGTTCTACTCATCTCTTGTAGAGTACGATTTTTCCGCTCAACTACCCCATTTGATTGTGGAGTGCGTGGAGCCGAGAAATTATGTGTAATACCATTAGCATCACAATATACTCCAAATTGCAATTCATTATCAAATTCCCGACCATGATCCGTTCTAATAGATATTATTGTACAACCTAGTTGATTTTGGACCTTCTTACTAAAAATTTCTAATAGGTCGAAAGCTTGTGTCTTATTCTTAAGAAATCTAGTCCAAGTATACCTAGAATAGTCATCTACTATCACTAAGGTGTAGTAATTTGCTCCATAACTTCGTATGGCGGATGGATCGAATAAGTCCATGTGAAGGAGTTCTAGACATCTAGAGGTCGAGATCATGTTCTTAGCTTTGTGACTAGAATAAGCTTGTTTTCCAACTTTACAAGCGTCACAAAAGTGTTTATCAAACTTAAGCTTAGGTAGGTTTCTAACTAATTCCTTAGATGCTAAAGATTGTATTAAACACATATTTGTGTGACCTAGTCTCCTATGCCATAGAGTGGAATTCTCATCTATGGTTGCTAGACAAATCTTATCCTGAGGTTTATTTCCTATTTTCATAACAAATAAACCATTCTTCCTAACTCCTTTGCCTATGGTCTTTCCATCCCTAGTAATCTCACTACCCTCTTCAGAAAATATTACTCTACACTTATTGTCAACCATTTAACTAATACTAAGCAAGTTAAATCATAAGTTATCCACATGCTCAACATTTCTAACAGTGAGGGAGTCTTGAGTAATCGTACCTTTTCCTATGATGTTGCCTTTAAGTTTGGTACTAAAAGTGACATTACCTCTATTGTACGCCTTGTATGATGAGAATAGACTTCGGTTTCCCGTCATATGATTAGTGCATCCACTATCCTTGGCCCATTCGTCGGGCTCCAAGTCGAATACCAAGCATATCTATTGAGTAAGACAATGATTCAAACATTTGGTCCCCAATATCTCATGGGTCATTGTTAGTATTAAACATCCCATGCATTTGTTGCATTTAGTTATGATGTTGGAACAGAGGACAAATTTCCCATGGCAAGTAAATTCGTTGTTGAAGGCTATTCCAAGTTACTGGATAGTTACTTGCATAACTTTGTCTTCAAAAGTTACTTCTCGGCTGATGAGTTCTTGACCGAGGTTTAGGAACATTTGTTTTTCTAGGTAGAGGAGTCTTTGATCTAGTATCGGGTTTTACAAACCAAGCCCAGGGGTTGACAAAGGTTTGTAAAAACTCTTAACCTCCTTTTTACTAGCAACAGGTATTTTAACATTGTTAACTACTATGTGACTTGGTTTAGGAGTTAAGTTATTTTTCAGACTCGACTTAGTTCTGTCTTTAGCACCAGACGGTACCACGGTACCACTAATTTTAGTGGTGCCGTCTGTACCTTTAATGGTACCGTCCTCTGTTTCGACTAAACTTGTGGGTTTGACAAATTTTACTTGTTTTGTTTTACTTGTCGAAGCTTCATTTGGATTAAAACCTAGACCCGCACCGACATGTTCACTATATCTAATATTATCTAACATGTCATCTAGTGCTTTTGTTACTTTTTTGAACTTAATGATCCTTAACGCATTTTTCCAAAGTTCTACATTTTCTAATCTATGATTATGGCATGATTCGCATCTAACATCACATTCTATCCTTTTCTCAAGTCTTTTGAGTTGGTCTTTTAGTTCTAAAATTTCCATTTCGAGTTTATTCAAAGTTGTTTTTAATGTTTTGTTTCTAGTTATGATTTTAGAACTTACTTCACATAGTTTATTATATTCATCATATAATATATTGTCATCTATTGACGAATTATCATCACTATAGTAAGAAGAGTCAGAAGGTACCTCATTTGAAGCTTGAGCCATGAGACATGTTTCATCATCTGGCTTCTCCTCTTCTTCCTCACCGCTATTACTCCAAGAACCTCCTACGAGTGCTCGTTGGTTCTTGGTTCTCGGTGGTTTAGGACATTCTCCGATGAGATGATTAGGATCTCCGCATCTAAAGCATTTTCTATCACCCTTTTCTTCCACGAGGTTGTCTTACAAATCTACCTATTCTTCTAAAGAACTTCTTAAAGTCTCTAACTGCTAATGCATACTCTTCATCTTCACTATCGGAATCCGAACTTTCCTCA
The DNA here is from genome assembly GCA_021014915.2 of Artemisia tridentata subsp. tridentata. Lineage (NCBI taxonomy): Eukaryota > Viridiplantae > Streptophyta > Magnoliopsida > Asterales > Asteraceae > Artemisia > Artemisia tridentata. The sequence goes on along the minus strand of CP139502.1, from coordinate 222,514,363 downwards.
TCATTAGACTCCTTCTTGGCTTTCAATGCTAGAGATCTAACTTTCTTACTTTTTCCTTTGACTATGTCAGAGTCTTTCTTGATTATCATTTCATGAACTTTCAAGTTTCCTATTAGTTCATCAAATGAGAATGTCGCCAAGTTCTTTGACTCTTCAATGGCGGTGACCTTTGCTCTCCATTTTGGATGTAGAGCCCTAAGAAACTTCCTAACATAGGTCTTGCTAGAGTAACCTTCATCAAGAGCTTTAAGACAAGTAATAATAGTATTAAATCTAGCAAAAGCATTATCTATAGTTTCATATTCCAGAATGGAAAATTGTTCATATTGTTGCACAAGAAGATCAATCTTGTTTTCTTTGACTTTATTATTACCTTGATGGGTGACTAACAAAGTTTTCAAAATATCTTTTGCCGTATTACACATAAAAATTCTTTCAAATTCATTTTTCGGCAAAGCATTGTAAATCATCATTTTAGCCTCATTATTTTTGGCTAGTTTTCTTTTATGATTATCACTTTGTTGATCATAAGGAATAATTTCATCCATTTTAGTTACCGGATTCTTTTCAACAGGTTTGAAGTCACCCTCGGTAATAACATGCCAAAGATCAATGTCTTTTTATTTCACATACGTTTCGAATCTTGTTTTCCAATAGATAAAACAATCAGTTTGAAAAGGTTGTGGTCTTTTAATAGATTACCCTTCTTGATATTTGCCTAAATCCATTGATCAATTCAAGTTTTAAAATACAGTTTATTTTAAAGTCTTGCCTGGCGTGGTTCTGGTACCAGTTGTGGAAAATTAGAAGAGGGGGTTGAATAGTTTTACCAGTTTTTCATTAGTTATAAAAGTTTGCTTATGAAAAACTTTGATTCGATTATTTGTGAAGTCAACTAACACCAATATGAACACATATCTATACTATCATGTCTAAAAAGTAAATATAAAGATTAGATATTTAAAGATCAAACCAAGACAATGATATTAATAGAGGTTCGGCAACAAAGCTCTTCTTCGCCCTACTCCACTACCCGATTACCCAACTCGAGAGCTCTAAGCACTATGTCAACAAGCTCCCTTCAGGCGGAGAAAATCATACAACGTCGTTTATCGCAATTTCTGACACTAAGCTAAATTTCGAGAACTAATCTAGCTAGTACCAATCTCTCTCACGATCCACACGATCCTTACTAATAACACGATCTACATGATCCACACACTCTACTTTAGATTCACTTGATCTAGACACTCTCTACACAATCAACACAAGATCCACATGATCTCGACACGATCACAATGATCCACACAAGATGACTAAACAAGACAATGACAACTTGATGTATGTCAAGATACAACAAGTAAAATACAAGTAATGCAAGTGCAGTACACAATGACTCTAACACCTTGTATCTTCTTGATACTTTGTGTTCTTCTCTTGGACTAATAGAGGAATGAAGGTGATATTTGGTTGGATGAAAGAATCACTCTTTAAACAAAAGAAAACTATCTAAATGATCAAGGAAATGTAAGTGTGAATGGAGGATTAAACTCAGAAAGTTTTGTGTGAGAAAGGATGCCTAAAATCTGTGAAGTGGGCTGTTATTTATAGGCTGAGAAAATTTGTCTGTTACAGGCACGATACCACTAATAGCGACGTACCACTAAATTTAGTGGTACCGTGGTACCGTCCCAGATAAGGACGCTCCAAATTTTGTTTTTAGGGGTGAAAGTTTATTTGGGGAAGTTTGGAGTTGATTTGGGGGGGGGGGGTGGGGAAATAGTTGTTAGGAATGTTAAACTTATTTTTCCAATTAAAACATTTCTTTATAATTCAAATATAATTTGTAAAATGTATTTTTGAAAGAAAAAAATATTTTGTCATATTAAAAATGTGAGGTTTGAAACACAAATTAACCTCTTTGATAATTTGTCAAGTTGTAAATTTGTTTGTTCTTACCTAGAGTGATTTACGTAGAAACGGGATATTTCGACTAAAAACTTGTTTACATTAATTTTGACGTAAGGTGTTTTTAAATTTTGTTATCATCAAAATGTAAGGATATCGAAAGATAGAAATAACGTTTTTAAACATTATTTGTATCAACAGAAAGATCCTTAAATCCGTGGTTAGAGAGTTTAGAACATAGAGAGAAGGTATGTATAAAAGGGGTGAAGAGCAAGAGAGAAATGGCTCACTATTTATAGGCAAACAGTCTACTGTTCACCCGGATCTGGTGGATCCCTTCCCAAAAGGATCCGCCCAGTGTAATCTAAGGGGATCTAACTATCTGGTATCAACAGTTTGGATTTTGGGTTAAATTTTTGGGTTTTGGGTTATGAGCTATGGTCCATGGATAGATGATGTCATGCCTAATGTCAAAGACATCTTTGGGTCATGGGTCATGGACTTTGGGTTATGGGTTATGGACCTTGGGTCATGGGTCATGGGTTTTACCCATTTTGGATGACATGCAATGGATCATGGGTTATGGGTCAAGCTCGATGGGTTATATTTTATGGGCTTGGTTTTTGGGTCAAGGATAGTCCAAGTCTTTCCTAGTTAATTTACAAGTAATAGTATTTTATAAAATGTAAGTAACTTTTTTACTTAATTGTTTTTTTAAAATGGTTTTGGTTTTATGTAAACTTGTTTAACTAAACATGTTTAAGGTTTATTTGTTTAATGGAATGAGTTAGTAAGCTTTGGGCTCAAAGCGTTACGTATTTTATCTATCTCGTTAAAATGATTTTACGTTTGTCATCGACAAAACATTAGAAGATCATAAAATATAAATAAACATTTTTACGGTTTATTTGTATTGACAACATCAATTAAGGGTTTATATCATTCAATCACTCATTTAATCGATTTCATTCGTAAAAATACTCCATCGTAACAAACCCTAACTCAATTTATCATCCAATTTCAAAATCCAACACAAATGGCGAAACTAAAATTTGTTGATTAACACAACATGGTCGCGTTCTTGTCAAAACCCACTAAAAGTGAAGGGTTTAAACAAATAGTAGATTTTCTCAATGCAAACACTATAAGGTATTCTTTAAGGGTCAATCCTACTATATATATTTCTTGCATTGAACAGTTTTGGTCTTCTGCCATGGTCAAAACTATCAATGAGGAAGTACAAATACATGCCATAGTGGATGGCAAGGATAAAATCATTACTGAAACATCTGTTAGAAGAAGTCTTCGACTAGCAGGTGAGGAAGAAATTGATTGTCTTCCAAATTATACCATTTTTCAACAACTTCCATTGATGGGGTATGAGAATATTTCTGATAAGCTAACTTTTTATAAAGTATTCTTCTCCCCTAAATGGAAATTTCTAATTCATAATATATTAAAGTGTCTAAGTCTAAAGACTACTACCTGGAATGAGTTTAGTAGTACTATGGCATCTGTCATTATCTGCTTGGCTACAAACCAGAAGTTTAACTTTTCAAAATTGATTTTTAATAGTATGGTTAGAAACTTGGATAATTTTTCTGGTAATTTTTTAATGTATCCAAGGTTTTTGCAAGTATTCATGGACAAACAATTTGTTGAAAAACCAACTCATAAAAGAATATATGTTACACCCTTTGTTAGGTCACAAAATTATCACACAAGCCGTAGATCCTAGAGAGAGAAAGTAAGAGAGAGAAAGACTTGATGGAACTTGCATAAGAATAAGAAACTTTGATTAAACAAGAACCAACCCCCTTTCTCTAAGTAAGAAGGTGTATTTATAGTTTTTATATTGTAAGTGGGCGTTGCCCTAATACTAGATATGAACACAAGGCCATGGCCCATGGGCCTTCTACATAGACCGAACCTTAAAAATAACATAAAGGCCTTAATAGAAAAGCCACCTATTACATAAACTATGACCAAGAATTGATATTATGAAATGTGTTCCCAACAATCTCCCCCTAAGGATTGGTCATCAAGGTTACTTGACGTCTTCTTTGCTTCTTAGGCTTTGACGTCTTTTGTATCTTTGTTCTTTGTTCTTGTTATGTGTGATATGGTAATGTCGTGATCTGCCTTCCATCAACGTCTTTAATTTTGGTGTCTTTACATCTTTTTCAACCATGCTCATACTTTCTTGGGGAACTTTCTTTGTGATGTTAGTATGAGCATGATGGTGATGGTGATGGTGGAACTCCTGGTCTCCATAAGTACCTGCATGAAAACAGTTAGCAATAAATTATCCGGCACATACAGGTTTGGACTTCGAGATCGTTAACAGCATAGTGTGAAAACTTTCTCTAATCCTTTCCAAGGCCGTTCCTGAATCGCATGCCCCCAAAAGGGCTTAAACAGATAAACCGAAGTGTATCAACGATTCAGGGTGAGTCACTGAAGTATACCGAAGTATCACTCCATGACTGTAGACTGTTTGGAACCACCGCGAATACAAAGCATAACCCACAAGGGATTACCAAAGTGACCTACTGTCAGGGCTGTTTAATGTTGACCCTGGTAGGAATTTTCCCCTCAATCACTAAGAATCACAGTTGTGAGTTCCCTCATGAATGTTCCTGGCAGATTGCTAAGATCTGCGTAGGACTCTTGTTATTTACTACTGGTGTTCTTAATGTTGAACAACCAGTGTAGAAATATTAAGTGTACCTAAGAGATCTTTTGATGTATCTCGCGGCTCTAGACTCGATTTAGTGCATTTTGGTTTTAGTAGTCAGAGGCATGGAGCAGAGTACCTCCTTTTCAATATCAACTCATCTCGGAGTGTGAGGTTGATAGATTATGAAGTGTTCTTCGTGAGAAATCAAACAAGTATATTTTGAGAGACACTTGAGTGGCTAGAAGGTTTAGTGCAGTACGTCATTGGGTCCATGACGGCTTGTTTTCAATACCGGTGTCACCGTAGTGACATCCAGTAGCATATGAATTGAACCCGGTTTCTGCCCTAAGGTTGAACATTTGGAGGGCTATTTCTTTTCACCCTTCCATTTACTATTCATTTTAATTCTTCAACCCCTTCTTTCTCCTTTCATTTCTTTACTCTTTTTTTCAATCATACCTAAGGACTTCTAGTTCTAAACTATTGGTATTGTCCATGGGTAGATCCCTCCGGTTCTGGCGGATCGCAGGACATATTTCCTATCCTTAGTCACCTTATAACTCCATGACTATCCTATGTTACCATAAACCAATCATTTGAGAATATATCAAAGTGTTTATGATTATAAAACATATTTTTTAACATTCTGAGAGTTTTTCTTTTTCAGAAATACTCCCCCTTCACATGTGCTCATAAGTTTTTTGAGATAAATTTGCACATGTTGGGTGGAGTTAGCACTTTTGAATTGATTGATTTTTAGTGAATGTGACCGATTCGAGACACGCTAACATTACTAGTTAGACTAGCTTGAAATTACTACCCGTCCTGGTCATATTCAAAGAAAATATCTCGAAACGGTATACTCTACTCAGACAAGTCCTATTCGAGACACGCTAACATCACTTGATAAACCAGCTTGAAGTTATTACCCGTCCAAGACAAGTCCTTTCGATTAATGATATTTTAAGTTTCATCAATTCTTGGGTGAAATCTGAGTTGAGCTCATGCGAGATTTCATACTTTTTGGTACCATATTTTAATCGCATAATTATTCTCCCCCTAAAAAATAGCATATTGATGTTGTTTCTGGAAAACTTTTTATTAAAATATGCTTTTTGAGGTTTGCGGGAAGAATTCAATAACAACTTTTGTTTTAGAACAAATATTTGTTTCAAGTACTCCCTCAACAAGTGAAATCAATTTTTAAGGTTTTAAACACGAGAGAGAATAATTTTTCTTTTGAGCAGAATTTTGAAAAACTTATCAATATTTTGATTAATTCTGCTCAAAAGTAAGAAGCTTTCGCTCCTTATATTAGGATTGAGGCACCAAAGCGTACATCAGGGTCCTTTCTTTACAAGTACGGGTTGTGCATTGTTAAATGTGCACAAGCCATAGTCATGCACAAACAATATTGGATGGTGACAAACAAATGACAATTATACCAGTGATTTACTCCGGACGACGAAATGTAAGAATGTTAGGGTCCTTAGCTCTTCCCCCTACGTAGCTTTCTAGTCTTCTCATCTGAACCCGATGCTTGAGCCTGTAGTCAATCCGAGCCAAGAACTTGTCCGCCTGCTTCACATCGTTTCATCTCCAAGTCATGTGTCTTAACCAACCTTGCTTCCGCCTTTCAGTATGATTTTCTAGAATATGATCAAGCTCAGACCTGACTTGTATCAAAGTTTCATCACTGAACTTGTGAATGTCTTCGTAGCCCATGAACTTTTGTCTTCCAGATCTAACATACACTACTCCAAATGGTCTTTTGATGAAAGAATATGGTTTCATTTCTGTGATTCCCGGAGGTCTAAGATCAGGTTTGATAAGGTTCAATTTCTTCTGGTAACTTTCAACACCGAGGTGAACATCTTCGACTCTTGTCTATATTACTATTCTTTGGATGTAAAGAAGTTAGGAGTTGATGATGTCGTATTGAAGGCTGCCAGGGAGATGTTCGAGTTTTCCTTGTATCTTAAGCAGGTACATATCTTCAATATCATTGAGATTCAAATGAGGATAGTCTGCTTCATTGAATGAGTACTCCTTGTCATCTTTTCTTCGAACAGTGATCTTAGTCAGAAAGTTGTATCCATATTTTGATTATGTTTCAGCACTCTTGATGGAAAGGAACTTGTATTTGTAGTTTACCTTGTGTTTTGAGGTAAACATCAGTTTCCATTTGTAGAAGCATTTGCACATCTCAGGCCAGTGAAAGACTCCTAGAATAGCTTCATCATTGTATTTTGCAATTGAGGTGCTGTACAAGTCTCCAATTTGTTCTTCAAGTCCTTTTTGAACATAAGTAGTAGCCTTGAACTTGGTGAGTGATGTAGCATATCGTTTTTCTGATCAGTGTTCCCATATATCAGATACTCCAAGTCATTATCGAAGAAATATGCTTTAGGGATCTTTGGATTATGGGCTTGACGAATGAGCGATAAGGGTTGGGAGTAGTCACGAAACTTGAATGTGTCAGGTTGACGAGAAGATCTTGCAACATCCCAACTAACATTCTCAGATAAAGCTCTAGCAACTTGTTCCAGGTTGTATTCGAATTCCATTTGAGAAGTAATCGATGTCTTGAATTGTGAGAAACCTGCTTTTCGAATGTTGACAATGTCAGACAGTTGTAGTTTCTGGATCTTCATCACTTGCTTAAGTTTCTTTGTGAAGTCCACAACTGAGCCTTCTGCAAGAACTTCATCTTCTAGAATATCAGGGTATGCATCCACCATTTCTTCAAACCATTCAAACTTCTCAGCAGCTGGATTGATCCATTCAGGAGCAAGTTGTAGTGGTGCATCCGCAGGTGGTTCAGGAACAGCTGCAGCTTTGTTGTGTGTGATGTCATCGTGAGGTTCAACATCATCAAATGTTCCAGTATCTTGAGGAACTAGTTCTTCTTCGCCAGTATGTTGAATGTTGGATGATTGTAGTAAAGTTGTAGGTCTAGTCAATCTTGTACGTTTTTCACTTGGCTTTGCTTGGTCGTCTTTGCCAGGATCATCACGACGACGTTTGCTTGACTTGACCTGTTTGCAAGGAACATCCTTCTTTTCAGCTTTCTTCATGGACTTGATCAAAGCTTTGCGAAGATCACTTTCCTCTGGATCATTGATGATGGCTTCAAGCAATTGACCTTTGAGATCTGCGGCGGAAGGCTTTGATGGTTTACTTTGAATAGTAAATGGTGTTATTTGAATATGATGAGTAGCTATTCCATCAAGCTTTCTCTTGACATAATCCTTTAGAAAAGATGTAAGTGTTTCCTGAAGGTGTTTGCCGATCTCTTGTTGGGAATTAAGCTTAAGCAGTTAGTACGGTTGATAATAAGAGCAGTTAGTATGGCTAAATAAGAGAAGTTAGTACGGTTGATAATAAGAGCAGTTAGTACGGTTATGAAAGAAATATTTGTACTGCTTATTATTATTTTGTAAACGTGTAAGTAGATAAATATGGAAAAGATATTGTGTATATCTTATATGATTAGAATGATAGTTATCTTGTAAATGAATCCTTGGTCTATAAAAGGATTCCCTAGGTTAAAGTTTAGGATAAGAGTTCATATACAAAAGAACAAAAAAAGTTTATCATTGTTAAGATTCAAGGTTGTAAACCCTAGTGATAGGAGATCACTCGTATTATTGATTAATAATATTGAATCGTTGAAGTTCATTATTTTGTGTTCATTCATTGTTACATTCAAACCATACAAAACACAAACACATAAAGTCTTCTAAGTGCTAGCTAGTAAATTCCGCTTGCTAGACTACGTATAATTCTTAGTATCACATCTAACACAAGGCGTGTGTGTAGATCCGGTCAACTGGTATTAGAGCCAGGTTGCTGATACTTAGATTTAGAAGATCCGAGAAGAACAAAGATGGACATAGAAACAACACCAACCACAACTAACATTGCTGCTAAGCTTCCTATGCTTAAACCTAATGAGTTCGACATGTGGAGACTTCGTATTGAGCAGTTTTTCCAAGTGCAAGACTATGCACTTTGGGAGATCATTGAAGAAGGAAACTCCTTTACACCCGTAACAACAACAACTGTTGTTGAAGGAAAATCTGAGACTAATGTGCAGACAAAGCCAACCACTACTGAAGAGAAGGCAAGGCACAAGAATGATGTTAAGGCTAGAAGTTTGCTTCTGATGACTATTCCCAATGATTAGTTGTTGAATTTTAGCAAGTTTAAGTGTGCTAAAACCCTTTTTGAAGCTATTGTTGCAAGATATGGTGGGAATGAAGCCACCAAGAAATCTTAGAAGACTCTTCTCAAGCAACAGTTTGAGAATTTTTCAGCAACAAGCAACGAGTCACTAGATCATATGTTTAATGGACTTCAAAAACTAGTGAGTCAATTGGCTGTTCTAGGAATTGAGATGCCTCAGGAAGATCTCAACTCTAAACTTCTGAGGAGTCTACCAGCTGAATGGGCTATGCATGTGGTTGTATGGAAAAACAAGCTTGATATAGATTCCATGAGCTTAATGGATCTCTATAGCAACTTCAAGATAGTTGAACATGATATTAAGAAGTCTGCTGGATCAAGCTCAAGCTCAAGCTCTGGAAATTTGGCCTTTGTATCAACTCCCAGTACCTCAAGTCCAGATGAAGAAGTGCAAGTTACTGGAGCAGTTGGTACTGCTAGTGCAAACCTTGGTACTGCTAGCACCTCAAGCAGTACTAGTGGACTTTTGAATGAAGATATTTATTGTACCTTCTTGACTACTCAGCACAATGGAAGTATGTTGACTCATTCAGATCTTCAAGAGATTGATGAAGATGATATTGAAGAGATGGATATCAAGTGGCAGCTCTCTCTTCTCAGCTTGAGAGCTAGGAGATTTTTGAAGAAGACTGGCAAGAAGATTGTCATAAACAGCAATGATGTTGCAGGGTATGACAAGTCCAAGATTGAGTGTTTCAACTGCCACAAGAACGGTCATTATTCAAGGGAGTGCAGATTGCCAAGCCAACAAGATGGAAAGAGCAGAGGATATGGAAACAAGTCAAGGGTTGTGGAGGTTACTGATTCAAGCTCGAAAGCCATGGTTGCCATTGATGGCTTAGGGTTTGATTGGAGCTACATTGCAGAGGAGGAAACAGAAGCATCTACAGAGGTTGCTCTCATGGCATTCTCAGATTATGTGGTACAAGTTTCAAAATGTTCTAAATCTTGTGAAGCTTTAAAAGATCTAGAAACACTTAAGACAAGATATGAGAATCAGAGAAAAGAGCTAGTTGAAACTGCTTTTAGTTTAGCAAATCATAAGAGAGCTTTAGCTGTGTTAGAAGAACAAATTGTTCATTATAAAAGTAATGAGTCTAAGTTTTCTGATGATATGATTATTGTTAAGAGAGACTTAATGTTTAGAGAGAATGAAATTACTGTGTTAAAACATGAGCTAGAACAGGTTAAGAAAGCTAAGGAGAACATTCAGATGAGTGTAGACATACTAGAATACACATAAAAAGGTTTTCAAAAGATAATTGAGTGTCAGATCCTTAATAAAGCTAAGTCAGGCCTAGGTTATAAGTCAGTTCCACCTCCCTATAGAGGAATTCCAACACCCCCAGGCATAGACTTAGAACACATAGGACTCCCTAAATTTTAATTACCTGTGCTTAACTATGGTTTTCAACCTAAGAAGGATGTAGTTGACAAACCTGTGTATGAGAGTGCAAGAGATAAATCACTATCTGAGGACAACTTGTCTTCTGATAGGTCCTCAGCTAAGGACTCAGATGCTCCAACCATTAAGGAATGGACTTCTGATGATGAGGATGATCAGGCTGTGGTTAAGTCTATTAGTGCTAAAGTGGAGGAACTAAAAGTTCCAAAGATGGTTAAACCTGAGACTGTTAGGCCTAGATCAAATGCCAAACCTTTTAGACCAACAGTTAGGTATGCAAAAATGTATAGAACCACAAACAAGCCTAGAGGTAATCAAAGAAATTGGAATGGCCTCAAATCTCACCAATTAGGAGATGATTTTGTCTGCTATAGGAAAGCTTGTTACTCTTGTGGTAGCTTTGACCATCTTGCAGATTTTTGTGATAAATGGGTATCTGGATATACAAATCATAGGTTGAGCATAGCAAGACCTCAATCTTTTCTTAGGAATGATAGAATAATATCTAGATCAGTTCTTTTAAGGTCTGGACCCAAAGCAGTTCAAACTGCTAGACCAGCATTTCATACTGACAGACCTATTAGACCTGTTAACCCAACCACTTCAAAATGCAATAACTGTTTTTAAACCATCATACAAAACTGGTAAAAGAACTTTTTATGAGAAAGCAGTGGTGAAAAACCAAGTATGGAAACCAAAGGTGACAACTACCAAGCTAGCAGTTCCAACTGCTAGCAGAGTAATTGGTACTGGTCTTAATAAAAACACTGCTAAGGGTAATATGGGAAATGGTGTGAATGCATCAGCATATTGGGTATTGAGACCTATTAAACCCAATGGTGCTAAGATTGTTTTGAAAAGAATAAATTATGTTGATGCTAGAGGAAAGCCTAAGTCTGTATTAGCTTGGGTACCACAAGGAAATTAATTTTTCTTGTTTTGTGCATTGTTAGTCATATGCTTGTATCTTGTTTCTTTGTTTTTGGACTAACAATTGCAGGATTGGAGGGAAAACACCAAGGGATTATGAATGCTTGATGTTTTGGACTAAATGGTGTTCTGGAGATTAGTATGTGATCTTTGCATACAACAAATGGTAATTGGTTTACCATGTCTAACCCACATAAGAACCAACTAGTCCAGAGCAAACGGTATCTGGTAAAGACTAATCAAATTCGTTGATGGTTGACAATTTACCAAAAATTTTATGGTTATCAGCTCACCATATCTAAGTATGAAGAGTTGGCTAGTCCAAAGCAAACGGCTATTGGTAAAGACATAACAGATCCGTTGATAGCTGATAGTTTGCTAAAAATTATGTTTGAGCCATGGTATTTTAAAATCCTTTTCAATAAGTTCATACGGCTCACAAATTTTTTTTTTTCAACAGTTGGTACTGTTAGTTAAAAAAATTGGTACGGTTAAACTAGCCGTTATAACTGACGTGTCAGTAATTAATTTTGGGGTAAAAACTAGCCGTTGGCGGTTTGTTGTGATTTTTACTGATTGAATTACGGATTTCGAGGGATCCTCTTATAGATATTCTTTATTTTATTATATTCTTATTCTAAAATAAAAGTTACCATATTCTTTAAGTCGGTCAATTGAAACCCTGCAACTCTCTCCATAAAATCTTAATTTTGCTTTCATCTTCTATCTTTTCACTCAAAATTATTACTATTCATGGCTGTTAACTAAAATTTACCATGAAGATATCTGAAGATTCTTTTCACCGCTTCCAGATGATTTTTAGTAGGCTTGGTTTGGTACCTAGTGCACATACATACAGCAAACAGAAGATCTGGTCTACTGGCAGTGATATACATCAAGGATCCAATCATACTTCTATACTTTGTTTGATCAACAGGCACCCTAGATAGATCTTCATCCAGCTTCGATCTTTCAATCATGGGAGTGTCAACAGAGTCACTTGAATCGAATCCAAATTTATTTAGAATTTCGTTTGCATATTTGGATTGATTAATGAAGATGCCTCCAGGACTTTGAGAAATTTGCAATCTTAAGAAGAACGACATTTGTCCCACCATCGACATCTGGAACTTAGAACTCATCTCTTTCGAAAACCGATCACATTCACTGGGATCAGACGAAGCAAAGATAATTTCATCTACATATATCTGAACAAGGAGTAGATGTTTGCCTGCCTTCCTGGTGAACAATGTAGGATCAACAACACCCTTGGAGAATCCATTTACAAGAAGGAACTTGGACAAGGTGTCATACCATGCCCTAGGTGCCTGCTTCAAGCCATAGAGGGCTTTCTTCAAGCGATAGACATGAGTAGGATGATCAGCGTCCACAAATCCTTCTGGTTGACTTACATAGACTTCCTCTTTTAAGTCACCATTTAAGAAAGTTGTTTTAACATCCATCTGGTAGACTATCATGTTCCGACTAGCAGCATTTACGAGGAAGATTCTGATGGCTTCAATTCGTGCAACAGGAGCAAATGATTCCTCAAAGTCTACGCCCTCTTCTTGTCGATATCCTTTTGCAACTAGTCGTGCCTTGTTCTTAAGAACATCACCATGCTCATCAAGTTTCACTTTGAAGATCCACTTCAGAGCAATGATCATTGCACACTCTGGAGGAGGTACTAATTCCCATACTTCAAGCCTATCAAATTCATGAATTTCATCTTGCATAGCATTGAACCAGCAGTCTTTGGTCATTGCTTCTTTTGCATCTTTTGGTTCGACTTTTGATAGTACAGAGTTGAAGAAACACCACAGGGCATCAGTGGCTAGCTGTTTTCGAGTAGATACCGGACGAGAGAGATTACCAATGATGTTGTCAATCGGATGATCATTGGTCCATTTTCTGAGATGATCGTGGGGTTGAGAGTTTTGAACAGATGTTGCCGTGTTGTGATCTCCTGAAGTGGATGTGTCTGCTGAAGATTCAGGAGCCGGAAGCACAGCTGGAGTATCAGTGGTAGTATCAATTGTTGTTGGCTCAAAATATTCATCAAACATCGGATCAAATAACTTCTTCAACTCTTCACTTGTGGGAGGTACATAAGGAACTGCAGGCGTGGGATTCTGTACAAGACCCGAACTAATTGGTCCGGGTGTCAAAAGGTTAAGAGCGGGTCCAGAACTAGATTGTCCAGAAGCCGGTTGCTCAGACAGCTCATCGAACGTAACATGAATTGTTTCCATGATTTGTCGGGTTCTTTTGTTATAGATTCTGTATCCCTTACGATCTGGTGCGTACCCAACGAAGAAACCTACATCTTCTTTAGCTTTCAACTTTCCCAGATCTTGACTGTCATTTGTCGGATAACACAGTGCACCGAACACACGAAGAAATGAGAGATCTGGCTTCTTATTATGAATCAGCTCATAAGGTGTCTTGTTGTGAGTAGTATGAATCAGGGATCTGTTTTGGGTGTAACATGCTGTTGCAATTACTTCTGCCCAAAGAAACATCAGAGCTTTGGAAAATATTAGCATGGTTCTTGCAGCCTCCACCAGAGTACGGTTCCTTATTGCAACCACACCGTTCTGCTGAGGAGTGCGTGGAACACTTTTCTGGTGTGTTATGCCAATACTTTCATAGAAATGACTAAGTTGTTGGTTGACAAACTCAGTCCCATTGTCTGTACGGATGATTCGGACAGTTTTGTTGAGCCTTACTTGCAGCTGTTTAATGAATTTGATGATAACCTCTGGAGTTTCATCTTTTGTTCTCAAAAACTTTACCCACGTAAACCGAGAGTAGTCATCGACTATCACAAGAATGTATTTCTTCCCGTTTATACTTTTTACTCTCATTGGGCCGCACAGATCCATGTGAAGGGCCGCACAGATCCATGGATACTTATGTTCCAACGCATTCGGGAACTGGCCAATCTTCCGGTAATGTTTCGTATGTTTTATTTTTCATTTTTCTTCTTCTTTGTTTGTTAATGTTTTCGTTGGTTTTTATAATAATTGGTTACGTGACATTGTTATGACAACCGGGATTGAAGTAGGAAGTAGTAATGCTTTCGATGCAAATACCAACGATGGTCAGTCGTAATCTTTCATTCATAGTTTTGGTTTAGATATATCATCTCTTCGTATGGCTCACCTTTTGTTTCTTTGATTTTCACTTACTACGGCCGGCTGTGATACTTGCTATACATCTCAATCTTTGCGCGCGCATTCATCGACTACTTATGAATGTGAGCACAATTTCCTTTCTTAGCAGGTACATATAACGGTTTTGTTTTCTCACTTGTGTTTATTTTTTTTCCGTTGTTTTTACAGTCAAATTTCAGCCTCCTGCTACTGCACTTTCTAACTATAACGCACATCGTCAACATGCGGCCTCCACTGCTGGTGCCGTTCGTCAAACGTTTGCCAATGCTATATCCAGTGTTAGGCGGGCAACACCTCGCAGAAAACAAAGGCGTACGCCTGGAATGACACCTGCTAATATTCAGGAACGTACAGGTACTATTGATTATGTCTTCTTTCTATGTGGATCTTTGTTTCTGCTTTTGTTTTACGATGTGGTTTGCATTTAACCTTTTTTTTTTTTTTTTTTGTTCTTTTGCAGGGCCACCGGATGTGTACGTGTCTTTAGGGCCATGTAACAGAATATGTCGCCATTGCAAGGCGCTGTTTTGGTTTGAAGAAAGGATTAAACACGGAAGCGGCAGGTTTCCCAGATATCATAGGTGTTGTATGGGTGGTCAGGTGGTTTTGCGCGAGAATCCGAATACCCTGCGTATATCAAACAATTGTTCACAGACCGCCACTTCATGGAGAATATCAGAGCTTATAACTCAATGTTTGCTATGACTTCCTTAAGAGCTCAGATTGATGAATCAGTTAACAGAGGCCGTCGCCCGTACGTCTTTAAAATATCAGGACAGATTTATCATTAGATAGGTGGCCTTTGCCCGCCTGAGGACACTGATCTACACTTCTTACAGCTGTATATCTTTGATACACAGAATGAAGTGCAGGAATCGGCTAAGCCATTTTGATGATGGTGGTCAAACTTTAAGGCCGGAAATTGTTGACAGTTTAATTCACGTTCTGGATGAGCATAATCAATTGGTTCGTATATTTAGGATAACAAGAGACCTGCTAACAGTTGAGGACATTCCAGAGTTGAAGATACGATTATATGTAGTCAAGGGTTCACGCCAACATGAGTTGCCTTCTGGGGATTCCATTGGGGCTATTGTTTACGAAGGAGGTCCCGATACAGGAACTGAATACGATATGATTATTCAGAAACGTGCCGGTGAGCCACAAAGAGTCAGTAAATTCCACCTTGCTATATGTCGTTTCAATTTCCGTTACTATTTATTTTTGGAGAAGACGAGTTCCACGTTGGTTTGCGCTTATGGAACACGAGTACTCAAACGTTGGAAGAGACCAAAAAGATGTCCATGAAGATGTACTACGCGTACCAGTTACATGATCGCTTTAAGGATTATAATCTACTAACAAGATCCGGGAGGCTGTTTCAACAATATGTTGTTACAGCTTAATGTAGTATTGAACAATATCGATTGGATTTCATTCGGGAACATCAAAATGATACCAGAAACGTTTATCTTTCTGGGGTATATGACGCGATTGCGCGGGGTGATCGGAATGGTTTCGATGTAGGAATGCGAACAATTCTTCCTGCATCATTCGTTGGTGGACTATGCTATATGTACAGCCATTGTCTTGATGCACTTGCAATTTGCCGGGTTCATGGAAATCCTTCTTTCTTCATCACGTTTACATGCAATGTTAGATGGCCACAGATTGTAGAATATATGGAGCAGTTTCATGACGTCATTGTTGCTGATAGGCCAGATGTTGTTGACCGCATTTTCGAACAGAAAATTCACCTTTTGATTACGTATCTCCGTGACGAGAGGCCCTTTGGATCAGTTACAGCCAGTAAGTTTTGATTTCCATTAGCATATACCTGTACATAAATCTTTGACGTTATACCTGACTTACTTTTTCACTTAATTTCCCAGTTTTGTACACAGTCGAATTTCAAAAACGTGGGCTACCGCATTGTTATTTGTTGCTGTGGATACAAGAGTCTTCGAGGGTGCGTACAAATACGGATATCGATCGATATATATCTGCTAAGCTACCTGCTAGGGACATTGATACGGAAGGTTATCAGATTGTTAGCGAGCTTATGATGCACGGGCCGTGTGGTGTGGCTAATAGATCGGCACCATGTATGAAAGGGACTGACACATGCACAAAAGGATTTTCTAAACCATATGCCAATGCCACATCCATTGACAAAAGCGGGTACGTGCATTACCGTAGGCATCCTTGGGGCGATATCACTACCACTCAAAATGTTGACTTAGATAATGGCTATGTTGTACCATATACCATGCTGCTTCTTAGAAGGTTTTATGCACACATCAATGTGGAATATTGTCAATGGACAATGCTGATTAAGTATTTATTCATGTATATTTCAAAAGGTACAGATCGGATAGTCACACATATAACAAGATCTGTTGGAGACACGCCTTCGACTAGCCAAGTGCCTGCAATCAGAATTGACGAAATAAAGAATTATCTAGATGCAAGATACGTAGGGCCACACGAAGCCTGTTGGCGGTTGCTGGGATTCGATATCCACCACGGGGATCCGACTATCTAGATACTAGCTGTTCACCTTGAGAACATGCAGCATATAACTTTCAGAACAAATGAAACTTTAGAATCTATTTTCGAAAATCCGAGTAACAAGAAAACCACCCTTACGCAATGGTTAGATTTTAATGCTCAGTCGACACTTGGTCACCACCTAACATACCTAGACTTTCCTTCTGAATTCGTTTGGAATGGTATTCAGAAGTTTTGGTCACCTAGACGAAACCTTAACAAGCCGTCGATTGGTAGGTTAGCATATATACATCCCAGCGCTGGCGATTTGTTTTACCAAAGGCTTTTGTTGTGCCATCAGAAGGGATGTGCATCATTTCCGGCTATACGTACAGTTGAAGGTCGAGTTTATCCAACTTACAGAGCAGCGTGTGAGGTAATGGGTTTATTGGCAGGTGACGAAGAATGGTCACTTGCTCTTTTATAGGCATCTTTAACGGCTAAAGCGTCAGAAATACGAAAACTGTTATGTCAAATTCTCATCTTTTGTGATGTTAGTAATCCAATATCTCTTTGGAATAGACATTGGAGGCTCATGAGTGACGATATACCCAGAATTTTGTCGTAGCTGCTGCACATGCCTGAAGTTAACTTGACTGACGAAGAACTGCAAGGTGGGATTCTGTACTAGTTAGACGATATTCTAAGGTTTCATCGAAAATTGGTTGCAGACTTTGGTATGCATCTCCCTGTACGGCGCCTGCTCGAGATTCAACGAAATAGAACAGTCATGGAGGAACGAAGCTATGATACAGAAGCTATGGCCACTGAAAGGGATCGACTGGTGCCAAATCTCAATACTCAGCAACGACAACTGTTTGATACCATTGTTGGTGGGTTAGAAATAACAGACATGAACTAATTTTCATGTATGGATACGGTGGGACTAGAAAGACTTTGGTGTAGAAAAGTATAATTTACGCACTCCGAGCGCAGCGGAAGATAGTTCTTGCGGTGGCTTCTTCTGGAATCGCTTTGCTCCTGTTGCCATCAGGCTATACTGCTCATTCAAGGTTCGACTTACCGCTAGATGTGATAAATGAGTCTATGTGCACCGTAAAAAAACATACTCAGCTGGCTGATCTACTGATACAGGCAGACTTGATAATTTGGGATGAGGCGCCCATGAACGACCGTAAATGTTTTGAGGCTCTCGACCGGACCTTACGAGATCTATTAGATAGGCCAACGGCTGTTTTTGGCAACAAGTCAGTGATCCTGGGGGGTGACTTCAGACAAACTTTACCGGTGAAGAAAAAAGGTACGAAACAACAAATCATTTCTTCGTGTATCACTCAATCCTATCTTTGGAAACACTTCAAAGTTCATTTGTTGACAGAAAATATGCGACCGACGAGGATCCAGGCATCTCCCCAACAGCTGCATGATAACGTATCATTTTCTAGATGGTTGGTAGAGGTAGGGAACGGTGTTATTGGTGAACCATATGAAACAGATCCTGAAGATAGTTCATGGATACATATACCTGAAATGTACCGCATTCCAGATAGTGATGACGTGAGGATGCAACTTATACAGTTTATATATCCTTACACCATACTTCAATCACCAACTGCCGAGGCCTTGTAAGAAAGGGCTATTATTTGTCCCAAAAATGAAACTGCCGATGCCATTAATTCAGATGTCCTGCAGATGTTGTCTGCCACCAGCCATGTATATGCAAGTAACGACGAAGCTATACCACACAGAAATGACGGAGGAGCCACGAAATTACTATATCCAATGGAGTACCTTAACACGCTTTCATTCACTGGAATTCCACCACATAACCTTGAACTGAAAAAAGGCGCACCTGTCATGTTGCTCAGAAACTTGAATTTAGCTGGGGGCCTTTGTAATGGCACGCGCATGATCGTAACACAGATACTTGCTAAGGTGATCGAAGTGAGAATTGTTACCGGTACTCGCATGTTACAGAAAGTATTTCTTCCTTGGATCATGTTGTTTAACAGAGACGAGCACCTGCCATTTATATTTAAAAGGAAACAGTTCCCGATCAAAGTATGTTATACGATTACCATTAATAAGAGCCAAAGCCAGTCACTGAATAAGATAGGCATCTACTTACCGGAACCTATATTTGGTCACAGACAGTTATACGTCGCACTTTCAAGAGCCACATCTCCTGGCGGGTTGAAAATCCTCATCAAAGATCAGCCTAACAGACCGTTAAATACAATGAAAAATATCGTCTGCAGGGACTTTTTAGAAAACATTGTCAGAAACCAGGTCTTCTTCATAACAAATACATCACCCATGTTCTTTGTTGTTTTCATGTTCGTGTTTACTCATACGAGCCGAGTACAGACACAGAATAAACTTCTATTACCATTTACCTTATATGGAGCTTTCATCCACATAATATGTTCTTTTAACCCTTGCGAATTGTGTCTTTGTTTGTTATATTTTTACAGATTTTGTCGGCTATCGCTAAAGCCCAGGTCAATGACCCCAGATAGGGTCTAATATATTGTTTTAACCCTTGCGGATTGTGTCTCTTTTAGTTATATTTTTACAGATATTGTCGCCTATTGCTAAAGCCCAGGTCAGTGAACCGATATAGGGTCACACGCATTCTACTGGCATGCCTATACTGACGAGAAATTGTGCACAGATTTTGCTACATTCAATTTCACAGTTGCATGTGCAGCACTATAGAGAATAAAATAGACTTAGCCTTTTATTATGTTCTAAGAATGGATACCTTCAGAGACTTCTTTCGCGTGTACTTTTGTAACACCCCGACCCGACAAGGGCAAAGATGTCACAAATACATGGTTTCATATCAGATACAAGCATTCAGGAAATAAAAATAGCGGAAGCTTTAACATTAAAATTCAAGAAAATAAGTCAACACGACTTATATCAAGTGCAAGACAGGAATAACAAAGTACAAAACAGAATCCAAGTGCCCAAACAATAGCACAACAGAAATAATATCCAAATGGTCACACTAGAAGGACAAGGTCTAAACTTCACACAAGTTGCTCTCATCCCAAGCTAAAACCCAGCTCCTAGCTTAAATGTACCTGCCGCAGGAAAAGAAATGCGGCTGAGCTACGAGAGCTCAGTGAACAGATATAACGGAAACAAGCAGTAATAACGGAATAATAAAGTAAATGAAATAATACCAGGAGTAACAAGAGTCAGGAAAAGGAATACAAGAGTTATGCAGACATACCAGGAAACAGGAATGGTTATAGTGGTAGGTGCAAATGAAACCAAAACCCACCACCAGCCCAAGTCGAAATTAAGTCAAGTCCAGTATCAAGTCACAGGGTAACATAACCAGAAATCCACCACAACCCAAGTCAAATCAAGTCAGGTCAAATGTCAGGTCAAGTATCAGGTCAAGTAACAGGTCATAAGGTTACAAGGTTTCAGGTAAACAGAAATCCTCTACGAGCCCAAAACTCAAAATCAATCTCAAAGTCAAACCATATCAAGTCACATATCAGGGTGTATGGAGGGGTGACCTCAGCATACCAAGTACAGGGTAAGGGGATACCTCCAAGGGTTGGAGTCGCGAATTCCCAGGGGTGTGAAAGACGTGTATCGCACACACTCGTCAGTCACCAGGATATAACAGGAATCATAACAAATCAGGACATGTCTAGGATGCATCCATGCGCCCCCGCAGGCCACAGGGTCTTCCTCTACATAATAAATCAATCAGGTCGGGGACGGGACAGGACATCACTCTCCTGCCCTAGAGTCATGCCACCAGTGCATCAATGACATGGACATGAAACCCTCATGCCTAGTGGGTGGCTCGTAGTCTCAAACTGTGGGTCAAGGTCAGGTATCAAGTCTCGGGTGTCAAGTCTCAGGTATCAAATGTCAGGTGTCATATCAGGGTTCATATCAGGATTCATATCAGGGTTCATATCAGGGTTCAGGACAGGATATAAATGCAGGGGTTCGTCATTAGGAGGTCAATATCAGGAAAGGTCAGATATTAGAAGGTTCATAATAGTTTATTATAAGAAAATCCTTTTTACATAGTTTTAATAATATGGTCCTTAGAACAGTTCAAAATAAAGTCTTTTAAGGAATGTTTCAAAATCTCTTCATATACAATTTTAAAAGTAGTTATAAAAATCCTATGAACCTTTAAGTATCCAAGGTCTTAATTATCCAGGTTATCAGGGGTGAACAAGTCATGTCAAGTATCATAGCAGAGTTCAAGTCAAGGTTCAAGTCAAATGGTCCATATCAAGTGTATCAGGGTTCAAGTTCAGGTTCATGACAAGGTTCAAGACAAGGTTAAAGCAAAGGTCCAAATCCATGGTTCACAACACAAGGGAAAACATAAAATGAATCAGGAATCAAAATGAGACGAAGGCTCTTTACAAGAAGAGCAGAATATCTGTACCTTATTCAAAAGCAAGCAAAGAACACAAGAGTAGCAGACAGGGCTCAAGATCACTCTTTCCTCGAACCTAAAGGAGTAGAAAATATAAATACGAAAGGGGTTCAGTCATTTTCCCATTATAAGTAACTTCCACTTTTAGTAACTTTCTATTTTTAGCAGGTTTCCACAATTAATAAGTTGCCATATTTAGAATATTCAAATGATACAAACCAAGTTAAGTCTTCAATTAGCTTCTTATGGGAGGAACATTCATTTTAACTCATTATACAAATTTTAAGATCAAATATGATAATCTTTCATAGTTTAGGGTTATTAATGCAAATTTACCAAAGTTAAAGGTCCACATTTGAAAACTTATCATTTTACCTTTCAAACACTTATGCTTTCCAGAATTACATGTTTAGCCTTCAAGTTCCATAATTTACAAGTTACACCCCTTTACTTTATTAATTTCAAATTAAACCTTATACTTTTATTATTTACCATTTAATCCTCATCTTAGTTACATTACACATCAAGCCCTTTTATTTATTCAATTTACAGAAAATACCCTTCAATATCAATATGTTACAAACAGCCCTCAAGGTTTAGGTAATTTACATATTTAGTCCTTGTACTTATTTAAATACAAATCGAATTATATAATTAGCCATAATTACATATTAGACCCATAAATACTCCAAATTACACAAAACACTCTTAGCATTATTATTTACACAAAACCACTTCAAGTTTCCAGAAATTACATTTTTAGTCCCTCGTTTTATTTATTTTCCAATTCGAATATACATAATTTACAAATTACATTTTAATTCCAAAACCTCCATAATTTACAAATAGCACCCTCAAGACATATTTTATTCATATTGCCCTGGTTTTATAGAGTATTACAAAAATGGTCCACGAATTTTAAAAATTACAAAACGCCCCCTTAACATTTATTTTCCAATCGGTTTAACATTTTATGTACAAAATCAAACCCTAAAAATTCCCAATCATCATCTCATCATTATATCATCATTATATCATGATTATTTCCAGATTTCATTCAAGATAAACCCTAGGTAAATCGGTTTCACCATTTTTCCACAATTTCTCTTTTTATTTTCTAAAAACCGATCTAACATAATTTCCAAAACTCACAAATTCGACATCCACAAATCAAGCTATCATTTTTCTCATGTTATATGATGTATAAGAGACCCACGAAAAATATATACAAGGCTCATAAAAATCGCATACATGTTCTATAGAATTAATTCGATTCTAGGGTTTATAAGCTTATTAATTTTTGTTCGATCATAGTACATTGCATGGTTCGATTCCAGTATTTTATACATGTTATATGTGATCAGGAGAGGGTTAGAAAAATACCAATTCGATTATAGAACAAAGGATTCACACGTTTTGATTTTCTTTTTCTCGGTTGCACTTATTCGACCCAAATAAATCACCAACACCAAACGATCGACCCTAGGAGTGTGTAGCTATTTTTCCCACCTTTTTGGCAACCCTAAGAACTCCAGAAAATTTGCTCTTGATGCTAAAAAATTGGATGGAGGCGTGGATGATTTTTTGAAGGTGGCGGCACTTTGTTTTTAGGGTTAATGGGGTAAAATAAATTAGGGATTGGTTATATCTTTTTAGGACCGAGATTTGGGGAGGGTATAAGGGCCAAAGAACCGGCCTTCACAAAAGCCCATCATAGTTTTCCTTTTATTTTGCATTTTCCTAAATTAAATGGTATTTTAAATGGTTTATAAATGATAATAATAGTGTAATTAAATTTTCGGTACACACAAGGGTATTTTGGTCATTTCATAACTTGAATAAATATTAATCGAAGTCGTAAAAATTATTTTGTATCATATCTTGTTCGTTTCCAGAAGTTTGGGATCGTTTCGGGACTTTAATTAAGCTTTAATTAATTTTTAAAGTTTTCAGGGGTAATTTGGTAATTTTTGCGTGTTTTAGATTTTCGGGTTTTACAACTCTTCCCCTCTAACAGAAAAATTTCGTCCTCGAAATTTGCAAGGACATAGATATGAAAGAGAACGGAAAACAAACAAGGACATACCAGACGCCTTATCTGCCTGGTCACGAGGATGCGAGAAAACACGACCGGTAGTAGGAGTAGGAGAAGGAGGGCCAAGATATTTCTCAAGTGGTTCCGGATTCCGCCTCGGACAATCTTTCAACTTATGCTCCCTCGAACCACACCTAAAACAAGCTCCAGAAGTCGTACGACAAAACCCCGTATGATTCTTCCCACACTGTGGACAACTAGCCGACCCCTGACTGTCGCTGCGCCCCCGACGATCTCCATCCTGCCTAGAAGCTGACCTTGAATCCCGACCTCGCTGATCATGACCACGGTCTGCCCGATCTCGTGATTCCAAACCCCCACTAGACTGCCCCTTCCGCTCATAATTCTGGTTCCGATGGCTCTTATAATCCCTACTCTGGTCCTGCTGACTCTGCCCCTTGGAATGCACCCGATTACCGTCCCTATCACGCTTATTAGCCACCCTGTCCGCATGTAACAACTCGATGTTACGCGCGGCGTCCTGAACTCCAGCCACATCCTCAAACGGAGTGTTAACAATCCGGTCTAACACCCACCCCTTTAAAGCCCATTTGAAATGACGAGCCTGCCGTATAGCATCACCAGTGACCTCTGGCCCAACGAAACTGGCCAGACGCATAAATCGTTGCATAAACTCTCCTGACGACTCCTGATCACCCTGACGAATCGACCCGTATTCCCTTTCATACCTTAGCTGCTCCGACATAGGAATATACTGTCTATAAAACACCTCGATGAAATCCGCCCACGAACAAGTCTCAGCAAAATCATCCCCTTTCGCCTGAACAAGAGCAACCCACCAATTTTGGGCATCACCTTCCAGTTTGAATGTGGCAAACCGAGTTTTAAACTCGTCAGCACATCCCAGAACACGAAACAACTTCTCGATATGTGTGATCCAGTCCTCCGCTTCATGAGCAGTAGCAGCGGACCTGAAAGAGAGAGGCTTAAGCTTGTTGAACCTCTCGATCCACACATGGATACCAACGGGTGGAGCAGCGGGAGGAGCAGTGGGTGGAGTCTCGGGTGGAGCATCACCACCACCACCACCACCACCAGAAGAACCTGCACCGTTCCTGATGTTATTGGTGACCTGAGTTACCACTTGAGGAATAGCGGCAGCCACAGCAGCGGCTATCATAGCCTGAAAATCAGGGGCTTCCCCTTCACCATTCCCATCAGTGTATTGAGTAAAGCGCGTATTCACCATCTGAACGATTCACAAAAAGGATTAGCAACTCAGGTAGGATATGACAGAGCAAAACAGGAAAATATGACAGAGCAGAATCAAGGAAAGATGACAGAGCATAACAGGAAAAGAGAGTGCGCGAAAGGAAACCTAATGTCTACCCAATCCTCACAGGTCACGAGCCTAAGCTCTAAGGGTTTCTGAAACCTTATCTCTGATACCATAAATTGTAACACCCCAACCCGACAAGGGCAAAGATGTCACAAATACATGGTTTCATATCAGATACAAGCATTCAGGAAATAAAAATAGCGGAAGCTTTAACATTAAAATTCAAGAAAATAAGTCAACACGACTTATATCAAGTGCAAGACAGGAATAACAAAGTACAAAACAGAATCCAAGTGCCCAAACAATAGCACAACAGAAATAATATCCAAATGGTCACACTAGAAGGACAAGGTCTAAACTTCACACAAGTTGCTCTCATCCCAAGCTAAAACCCAGCTCCTAGCTTAAATGTACCTGCCGCAGGAAAAGAAATGCGGCTGAGCTACGAGAGCTCAGTGAACAGATATAACGGAAACAAGGAGTAATAACGGGATAATAAAGTAAATGAAATAATACCAGGAGTAACAAGAGTCAGGAAAAGGAATACAAGAGTTATGCAGACATACCAGGAAACAGGAATGGTTATAGTGGTAGGTGCAAATGAAACCAAAACCCACCACCAGCCCAAGTCGAAATTAAGTCAAGTCCAGTATCAAGTCACAGGGTAACATAACCAGAAATTCACCACAACCCAAGTCAAATCAAGTCAGGTCAAATGTCAGGTCAAGTATCAGGTCAAGTAACAGGTCATAAGGTTACAAGGTTTCAGGTAAACAGAAATCCTCTACGAGCCCAAAACTCAAAATCAATCTCAAAGTCAAACCATATCAAGTCACATATCAGGGTGTATGGAGGGGTGACCTCAGCATACCAAGTACAGGGTGAGGGGATACCTCCAGGGGTTGGAGTCGCGAACTCCCAGGGGTGTGAAAGACGTGTATCGCACACACTCGTCAGTCACCAGGATATAACAGGAATCATAACAAATCAGGACATGTCTAGGATGCATCCATGCGCCCCCGCAGGCCACAGGGTCTTCCTCTACATAATAAATCAATCAGGTCGGGGACGGGACAGGACATCACTCTCCTGCCCTAGAGTCATGCCACCAGTGCATCAATGACATGGACATGAAACCCTCATGCCTAGTGGGTGGCTCGTAGTCTCAAACTGTGGGTCAAGGTCAGGTATCAAGTCTCGGGTGTCAAGTCTCAGGTATCAAATGTCAGGTGTCATATCAGGGTTCATATCAGGATTCATATCAGGGTTCATATCAGGGTTCAGGACAGGATATAAATGCAGGGGTTCGTCATTAGGAGGTCAATATCAGGAAAGGTCAGATATTAGAAGGTTCATAATAGTTTATTATAAGAAAATCCTTTTTACATAGTTTTAATAATATGGTCCTTAGAACAGTTCAAAATAAAGTCTTTTAAGGAATGTTTCAAAACCTCTTCATATACAATTTTAAAAGTAGTTATAAAAATCCTATGAACCTTTAAGTATCCAAGGTCTTAATTATCCAGGTTATCAGGGGTGAACAAGTCATGTCAAGTATCATAGCAGAGTTCAAGTCAAGGTTCAAGTCAAATGGTCCATATCAAGTGTATCAGGGTTCAAGTTCAGGTTCATGACAAGGTTCAAGACAAGGTTAAAGCAAAGGTCCAAATCCATGGTTCACAACACAAGGGAAAACATAAAATGAATCAGGAATCAAAATGAGACGAAGGCTCTTTACAAGAAGAGCAGAATATCTGTACCTTATTCAAAAGCAAGCAAAGAACACAAGAGTAGCAGACAGGGCTCAAGATCACTCTTTCCTCGAACCTAAAGGAGTAGAAAATATAAATACGAAAGGGGTTCAGTCATTTTCCCATTATAAGTAACTTCCACTTTTAGTAACTTTCTATTTTTAGCAGGTTTCCACAATTAATAAGTTGCCATATTTAGAATATTCAAATGATACAAACCAAGTTAAGTCTTCAATTAGCTTCTTATGGGAGGAACATTCATTTTAACTCATTATACAAATTTTAAGATCAAATATGATAATCTTTCATAGTTTAGGGTTATTAATGCAAATTTACCAAAGTTAAAGGTCCACATTTGAAAACTTATCATTTTACCTTTCAAACACTTATGCTTTCCAGAATTACATGTTTAGCCTTCAAGTTCCATAATTTACAAGTTACACCCCTTTACTTTATTAATTTCAAATTAAACCTTATACTTTTATTATTTACCATTTAATCCTCATCTTAGTTACATTACACATCAAGCCCTTTTATTTATTCAATTTACAGAAAATACCCTTCAATATCAATATGTTACAAACAGCCCTCAAGGTTTAGGTAATTTACATATTTAGTCCTTGTACTTATTTAAATACAAATCGAATTATATAATTAGCCATAATTACATATTAGACCCATAAATACTCCAAATTACACAAAACACTCTTAGCATTATTATTTACACAAAACCACTTCAAGTTTCCAGAAATTACATTTTTAGTCCCTCGTTTTATTTATTTTCCAATTCGAATATACATAATTTACAAATTACATTTTAATTCCAAAACCTCCATAATTTACAAATAGCACCCTCAAGACATATTTTATTCATATTGCCCTGGTTTTATAGAGTATTACAAAAATGGTCCACGAATTTTAAAAATTACAAAACGCCCCCTTAACATTTATTTTCCAATCGGTTTAACATTTTATGTACAAAATCAAACCCTAAAAATTCCCAATCATCATCTCATCATTATATCATCATTATATCATGATTATTTCCAGATTTCATTCAAGATAAACCCTAGGTAAATCGGTTTCACCATTTTTCCACAATTTCTCTTTTTATTTTCTAAAAACCGATCTAACATAATTTCCAAAACTCACAAATTTGACATCCACAAATCAAGCTATCATTTTTCTCATGTTATATGATGTATAAGA
>CP139502.1:221777789-221870289 GCA_021014915.2 Artemisia tridentata subsp. tridentata | reverse complement strand
TTGAAGATATAACTTATGTGGCTTTTTCTAAATTGTGCTCTAAGGGCACATGTTAAAGAGGTTCCCACAATCTGGGTGTCACCTTCTGAATGGCCATTAAGTAGTTATGGGGCCAGATACTGTAGGATAATGTGGATCAATCAGTGGCTGCTGGCTATTCAGAGGGTAACACTCAGGTTGTAGGACCTTCTTTAACATATATCCTTAGGGAAAAAGTTAGATAAATCCAACTTATGACTATTCTCAATCAAGTGGACCTGCAAAATGATATATATCTACTTCATTCTTCATGAGGTTATGATCGTTTTGTCGAGTATCATTTATGTTAATATCTTCTTCTAACATATTTTTCACAAGGGGTGATTGTAATATCTTCTTTTAACATACTAGCAACCGTCTGAATGGCCAGGAAGTTGTTGTGAGGTCTGATACTAGAAGATAATGGGGACCAACCAGTGATTGCTGACCATTTAAAATGTGACACTCAGGTTGTGAGACTTTCTTTAACATGTGTCTTTGGAGCACAAGTTTGAAAAATCCAACTTATGTCTATTCTCAATCAAGTGGACCTGCAAAATGATAAATATCTACTTCATTTTTCATGAGGTCTTGATTGTTTTGTTGAGTACTCCCTCCGTCTCAAAATTATTGTCCACATTTTCATTTTGGAATGTCTCAAAATAATTGTCCACTTTCATTTTTGAGTAAAAACTAGAGAATATAATAAGGGAGTATTCTTTTTGGGTGGTTGAAAATAAAAGTGGCCCCACTTTTATTAAATTTTATGATTCTTGTCTCCTGACAATAATTTTGAAACCGGGGAAGTATCATTTACGTTAATATCTTCTTCTAACGTATTTTTCACAAGGGATGATTGTGATATTCACGTAAACAAAGAAAAGTACAAACAACACCAGAAAAAACAAAAAATAAAAATAAAAATAAAATACACGTGCTAAGGGCAACATAGTAACTTGACATATGTCATTTGTCGTGTCTTAACTCAACACCAACCACATTCGTGGAACCACACTTCTCTCCTTTCTATAAATAGCACCAACAAAACACTTTCTGTTCACCTCATCTCATATCCAATCCAATCAAAACTCTATAAAAACACACACACTAAAACACCATAAAAAACACACACACTATATTCAAATCACAATATCTAGTAAGTCAAATCTCTTAGTTTTTTTTCCTTTATATATCTTATTGTCTGTATATAAATACCCTCAAATCATTTCTTATATAACCACTGTTGGAACAATCTTTTTCTGAGTTCAACAGATCTAGTGTTATATATTTATATATTTTATACATTGGATTTTGATTATTATTACATTTGGTGAAATGGGTAGTTGTAGTTGTATTGGATTAACCACAATAAAGCCATCTTGTAGCAAGATCTTGGTTAGTTATAAAAGATCTTCACTTTTAGGTTTTAGGATCCCTAGCTGTACTAGGAATGATTCATCTGTTGTTAATTTGTCGAAAACTCGATATAGGGTATATGGTTATTCTAGGGGGATGCATACTTGTAGTGAGAATAAAGGAGTAGGGTTTAGAGGGTTTAGAGATTTAAGCCATTTGAATCGGAAGGGTTTTAGTGGTTCTGATTTGAATTGGAGATTTAGTAGGGTTTTATGTAAAGTTGCATCGGATTATAGGAATTATTCGACGTCGGTTGAGTCTCATGTTAAGGATACGAGTTGGGAGAAGATTTATATTCAAGGGGGCTTAAATGTGAAGCCATTGGTATTTGATGATAGTAGTAGTTTAGATGTAAATGAAAAGAAAGAGACTCGAATAGAGTCTGAGATTGAGAAGGAAGCGTGGAAGTTACTTCGTGGGTCGATTGTGGATTATTGTGGAACTCCAGTTGGAACACTTGCGGCAGCTGATCCAGCTGATAAGCTGCCGTTGAACTATGATCAGGTGTTTATTCGTGATTTTGTTCCATCGGCACTTGCATTCTTGCTTAATGGAGAAGGAGAGATTGTCAAAAACTTTTTGCTTCACACTCTTCAATTGCAGGTAATCTCCGTCCCACTTTTTGCTAATTCTTTTTCTTGTTCTGATTTCGTAAATTCTTTGCTAAAATGGAAAGTCAACTAACACAAATGAGCTTAAGTCTTCTTAATCTATAATCTTTGAACCATTGTGGTAGATGAGATCTTATTGAAAAACAGAGCTCGTCAATGTTTTAAAGGCCTTAACTTTGTGGCATGTCACATTTGGCTTAGTGGTTGTTCAAGCGTGTTGCTTGAGGTTTATGTGGTAATTCTGCCACATACCATTGTACTTAACTGTTTTCTGTGATTATATATTTTACCGGGGTAATCCCCTTTACCCAAAAAAAAACACTGCATCAGAAACACTGGTTCCCTTGCTCCCGAATCTTAATCTTGTGTATTGTGTTTACCAAAGCTCCTCTCTAATTGAATGTTGTATAACGGTTCTTTAATTGATAAATGCATTACAATGTTTTTACTAAATTTTAGCCGACTTATGTCATCACAACATCGCTTAGAGCTTTTATAGTAATAGGCGGTAATATCCTATCTGCGTTGAAGCATCCGTTGAGTTTTCTCTTATCTCTTTTTTTCGTGCTGACAGAGTTGGGAAAAGACCGTTGATTGCCACAGCCCTGGGCAAGGGTTGATGCCAGCTAGCTTTAAAGTTCGAAATGTGCCTCTCGATGGAAAACCTGGGGAATTCGAGGATATTCTGGATCCTGATTTTGGTGAATCAGCGATTGGGCGTGTTGCGCCTGTTGATTCTGGTAAGTGACTACTTACCGGATGATATTATCAGTTACTTAGTAATGAATTTGGAATTATCTGTTCAATAGGTTTGCTATGAATCCTATTGCCTCTGTGTATGTTGTTTGTTTGGGACATCCATGTTGACTTTTTTCATCTTAACCAGGTCTGTGGTGGATTATTTTATTGAGAGCTTATGGGAAGATCACAGGTGACTACACTTTGCAAGAGAGGATAGATGTTCAAACGGGAATAAGATTGATACTCAAATTGTGTTTGGCTGATGGGTTCGACATGTTTCCAACATTGTTGGTGACTGATGGCTCTTGCATGATAGATAGAAGGATGGGTATTCATGGTCATCCTCTTGAAATTCAAGTAAGTTATCTTTTAAGGAAACGGCTAATCTGCTGAACCTTTTAAATATATTAAAGATGACACGTTTTAGTGGGCTTTGCAGGATTTTGAATATTGAACTGCATTTTGCTGTATCTTTATTATTATTCTATTCTTTTAGTACCATTTGCAAAACTGTTATCCCTGTATGTTCTAAGGTCTTACGTCATACCGTTCTGTACTTTGCATCCAATTTCAGTGAAATTTAACCATATGATAGTCAATTCAATGAAACAGATCGAGTGAAGTAATTGTTTGATTGAGAAAATGTCAAGGTTGCATTTAGTTAGAGGAAAACACTCATGTTTCCCCTAAAATGTTTTGTAGAAAACAAAGAAAATAGAAATCGCGTTCAAATTGCTTTATTTCCAAAATATTCTCCACGAAACAAAAATCCCCTATTTCCTATCTTAACAAGGAAAACTACAAAACAATTTTTTGTTGTTTCCTTGTTTTCCCTTGCAACCCAAATCCCTCCTTTCCCTTCTTCAAAATACAAAATACAAACATCAATTAAACGCATTTTCTATATTTTCAAGTGTTTTGTTGAGACAAATTTTCCTTCCAAATTTTTACAAAACTAGAGATAGAAAATGAGAAAAAATTGTCTCCAACTAAACGC
Source organism: Artemisia tridentata subsp. tridentata (assembly GCA_021014915.2). Taxonomy (NCBI): domain Eukaryota; kingdom Viridiplantae; phylum Streptophyta; class Magnoliopsida; order Asterales; family Asteraceae; genus Artemisia; species Artemisia tridentata. The sequence continues at coordinate 221,866,506 of CP139502.1, read as the reverse complement.
GACCCAAGTATTTCAATCGTTATTAATGATTTAGTTTTTGATAAGTTGACTACAATTAGGAAATTGTCTATAATTGATATGGTCATGGGAGTATCTAGTGTTTTGAATCAGAAATTTTTAAGAAGTACAAACATATAGTTTAATCACCTAGTCATCATCATTACAGAAGTACTATCGTGCCCATTAATGCTGAACAAAAGGTTTTTCTAATAAATCTTCTGATTGGAGCTTCTAGTATCTTTTGAAATGGTGTTGAATGCTACGAAAATTCATGTTAAGGATCACAGAAGGCCTGTTGTATACACTCCTTCCACCCTATGAGGCTTTGATAATGCACCAATTTTCATCTTCGAGTGTCTCTTGAGTTGCCGAATCACTTAACGGTTCAATACTTTTCTTAGAATGTGCTCAATCAGCGCTCACAATCTGCGTCCGGTATATCATTCTTTGTCATTATTGAATCTGGATTCAACATGTTAATATTACTGCTTTTCATTGTGACAAAAGTGATAACCATAATTTGGATTCATAAGATTTATCTATTTGACAAGTAAGTTTGTTTAGCCTATGACTACACATCTAGTTACAATGCAATATTGTTTTTTTTTTTTTTTTTTTTTTTTTTTTTTTTTATTTTTTTAATCGGAGGGGTTACGTATGATCATCTTATTTTCTTGCTCCTTAGTGATTTGTTAATTTTGACCCATTTACTTGGGAATTGGCTGATTTGGGTTGTGGTTTATCTCTAAAAGGTTGAAATCAAACAAAACAGCTAAAAGGTGAACCGGCGAATGAGTTGAAAGTTGAAACACATCCTAAGTATAAACATTTAGATAATTGCGATAGTATTGTTTGTAACTACAAAAAGAACACTACAACTTAGTTTTGATCCATTACCCAACCTAACTGAGTTGCATATCTTGTTACCACTAGCTTATATTTTTGCTTTTATTGATGTATTCGCTCCATTAGTTGTTATATAACTCTGGCTATATACAGGCACTATTCTACTCAGCACTACGCTGCTCACGGGAGATGGTCACCCTCAATGACACGACAAAGGATCTAATAGCAGCCATCAACAATCGGCTGAGTGCTCTCTCATTTCACATCCGTGAATATTATTGGGTTGACATGAAAAAGATCAATGAAATCTACCGTTACAAAACAGAAGAATACTCTACTGAAGCTGTCAACAAATTTAACATCTATCCAGAACAGATTCCGTCTTGGTTAGTAGACTGGATTCCAGAGACTGGTGGCTATCTTATTGGCAACTTGCAGCCAGCTCACATGGATTTTAGGTTCTTCACCCTCGGAAATCTTTGGTCCATTGTTTCTTCACTGGGTACACCAAAACAGAATGACGGTATATTGAACGTGATTGAAGAGAAATGGGATGATCTTGTAGCAAACATGCCTTTAAAGATCTGCTACCCTGCACTTGAGTATGAAGAATGGCGTATAATCACTGGAAGTGATCCTAAGAACACGTGAGCCTCTACATATGTTTGATTCTTTTTTCTGTACAATATCAGCATACTAAACGTTTACAATATCGACTCTTAGATTACTGCAATTACACCTATTGGATCTAAAGGGACGTTTGGCTACTCATCATTTGACACACAATTACATAAAAAAATTTCCCTTTTTTGTTTTTGTTATAAAGCTTACTAAAACACTGACCTAGAGGTGGCATGATAGGCTGGTCAGACGGGTTGAGTAAGTGGGAAAGAGAATTTGGATTTTGGTTTGAAACGAGTCATCTTTTAGTACATGATCAAATATGCAGGGTTTGGTTGACCAGCAAAACTTGGTCTGTTCTTCATTTTTTATGAACAAGGAATGCCTTATATTTGATTACAAAAACCCTTTTTAATAATATTCGAGATAATAGATCAAGACGACTCAGTAGTCGCATGCTCAAGATACCATTTGGACAACTTACCATTCAATCCCTCTGAACTGTTCCCCCCTGATTAGCTATTTTTTTTTAGTTTGAGTCATTGGAGATAAAACATAACCCAATCAACCCATTCGTATGCTAATTGGTCGCAAATGCCAGCTCCATTCTCGGCATTTGGTTAGAGATCACATGGCTTATGGTGTATTGATTCTAACTATGATGATTTTGTTTTGCAGCCCTTGGTCTTACCACAATGGCGGATCCTGGCCTACACTCCTTTGGCAGGTATTCTTCGGTGCTGATTTATAATGGAACTTGCATGTAGAAGTCGATTTGCACTCTTCGATTGTAGACCGTTATTGCAGCAATCTTTTTCGCTTGTTTAGATCTAAAAGCATTAGAATCCATCTGAGTTGCTTGGCTAGATCTTGATTCTAGAAGCAAAATTTTTCACTCTACCTACCTGAAAAGTGTCGACCAGACATATTAGTGAATTTTATGCAGAGCTGACAAAATGGGTGGGCTGGCCAGGTCGCATGGTCAAAATGGGGTTGGTTTGACCCACAAACATTTTATCGGTTTTTTTATTATAATTGTCACCTTAAATGAGATTGCAAAAACTGGTTATTACAGTTTTAAAGATGATTTTTTTTATAAATTAATGGAGATTGTCAGCAAGGAAAGTAGACCTTTGGTGACTTTTAACTTCGACGCATTTGACTCCTTTCCCTTTATGTTAAGGTTTCTAGTTTGACACGTTTAGGATAAAACCTTAAATTAACCTATTCAAAGTAGATGGGGCAAAATTCCCTCAAGTAACTCGATGCAAGTGAACCCTTCTCTTTTGGTTGGCCATTCACATAGTCCTCAAATATTTGTTCCTTGTTCTTTCAGTTCACACTTGCTTGCATCAAGATGAAGAGGCCAGAACTTGCTAGAAAAGCAATCGCTCTAGCTGAGAAGAGGCTTTCGGCAGATGAGTGGCCTGAATATTATGATACAAGACATGGAAGATTTATTGGGAAACAAGCTCGTCTGTATCAGACATGGACGATTGCCGGTTTACTCACCTCAAAGAAGTTACTGGAGAGCCCCGAGATGGCATCAAAACTGTTTTGGGAAGAAGATTATGAACTTCTTGAGAATTGTGTGTGTGGGCTCGGGAAACACGGACGAAAGAAGTGCTCACGCTCTGCAGCAAGATCTCATATTGTGTGACTTAGAAACAAATATTTTCTCAGTTTCACTTGCTTAATAACAAAATAAAGAAAACTTGTCCATTTTCTGACCTGAACTTTGTTAGACTCCAGGAAGAGTCTTGCTTCTTGACTAACCTGCGTAATTTCATAAAACTACAAATTTGTAGATGGATGATTCATTGTTAGTCAATTTATTAATAAACACCTTCATTTTTTATTTACATGTGTTTAGATTGTAGTCTCAAGTGTTTTTGTTGATATCAATAGTATATGTGTGCAATTTCTTCACATTGGCTAAACTCGGGTTTATATAATAAGCTTGGTCTACGCATGTCGAGACTTGCCACCTCATGGAATATATAATAAGCTTGGTCTACGCATGTCGAGACTTGCCACCTCATGGAATAAGCTTGTAGCCAAGAAGGTTAAATATGATTTCATGGGGTGGCAATTCTTGACACGACACGATAAACGACACGAACCTGACACGAAGTTAAACAGGTTTGGGTTGAGGATAAATAGGTTTGGGTCAAAACAGGTCAACCCGTCTAACCCGTTTAATAAATGGGTCGTGTTTGGGTTGAGTAAATATTAAACAGATCAACCCGTGAACCCATTTAAGTATATAAAATTCTAAAAATATAATATATAACATGCCTTTTTATGTTGGATGTGGATTAAATGTACTGTGTTATGTACTTACTACGATTAAATTACGATTATATCTCATATATCATAGAAATTGAAGCTTATAACTCAGAAAATTGTCGTATAGTTATTTGTCTGTTATTTTTTATCATATTTTAAATCCTTATATCATTTTTGCATTTAAACTAGTTAAATCAACAAACCACCTACCTTATTCACTACTTGACTTATTTATATAAACAGGTTAAACAGGTCAAAAATGGGTTACACGTGTTATGCAGGTATGGGTTAGGGTTGACTTTCTTGACACGATTAATAAATAGGTCGTGTTTGGGTAGAGGTTATACTAACTTGCCAACACGCGAACCCGAATAGGTCAACACGAACACGACTCGATTGTCACCCTATTTCAAGGCATACTAATGATCGATTGCACAGTATTGACTTGCACTTGTGTGATGACAGATGATGTACATGAATCGACTTCTAATGCATGCCATGAAGATTTGATATACATTTTGAACCTTTAATTGGGTTATGGTGTTGTAGGTGACTAAACTTACATATTGACTTGTGGCTCATCTTTGTCACTCACAAGGTCCGGTTTTTCTTCAATAAAATTTCGTTTCGCTATTCAATAAGTATTACAGCTTTTGTACTTTATAACAAACGTAAGACATTTTGTAAAATATATATTTCAGATACCTAATTTGACTCATTTTCTAACATGTTTGACCCATCTGTTACATCCCTGGTCACAACTCAAAGGGATCTTTAATCATGAAAGCCAATATAAAGGTTGATTGAGCAAATAGAATTTAGTTTATGGTATCTGTTGGACTCGTACAATCTCCATAATGAGAATTCGTGGTTACTAGTTATCCAGTGTACATTAAGCTTATACAGAGATCCAAAAATCCAATCAAGCGAACCATTATTCCAAGTCTGATAGTACTTGGGTTATAAACGTAGTCTCGGGTGTTGCTGAAGGCTAACTGCGAACTTTTTATAAATGGTTGGTCAACTAAAACTCAGACTGTTATTTCAAACAAAATTAAAGTTCATATCCACAAACCAAAGATAACTTGAATACTTCACGATATTAATATTAGCTAATCCGCAACGAATGTACAATATAGGTCATACATGGTACAACTAGTTCAACAACACTGTTCAGGGTTTGCAGGATTTGTTTTGGAAAGAGAGGATTTACAGCCAAACTTCTAAAACCACTCCTAAAGTCCTAAGTAATCTGTTTGGCCTCAACGATCAAGCAATCTTGAAATGATCAAGCCTAGTTGCAGCAAGCCGGTGAGCATAGGTATGCGACTTATATTCTGCCCAAGTGAACACCTTATAGAGCGGCTCATTTTCCTTGAGAAGTTCAGGTGGACAAGTGATTATTGCTTCAGGTGGAGGCGCACCAAAGAAGACCATTGACAACCTAGACTCGTTAAGTGATGTGTTAGCCATGGCTCGATGTCTCACACTCACAAACCTTCCATTGGTCATCGCCTACATTAAACATGTTAATTAGCAAAATCAAAATATTTGCCAAGGATTATTTTTTTGATATACTATTAAAGGGTATAAGAACCATTTTTTGTTATTTGCATGTAGATTATATATCTTTATGTTAGTACTTCTGAAATTCATTTAAACTACATTTTCAGGATGATTAACAAGATGATACGCAAATAACGGCTAATTGCAAAAAGAATGACTATATTGTTTCAGCTTTCTTTTTTTTTTCTTTTTTTTGGTATCCACAATTTCCAACCTTTTGAGCGACTAATCCACAGAATTTGAGCCTACCGCCACATAGACTCAAACCGGGTAAAGCCCTCCCTTTTCAGGAAGGTTGGTGTGGCGATTTAGAGTTGTTTCAACTATTTTAGTTGTAGAGGGTTGGTTAAGCTTATTTTTTAGGCTTAATAGCTTATTGTGTTTCCAACAAAGCTATTAAGCATTTTAATGGTGCTCGAATAAGCTTATTTTGATGGGCTTAAGCTCCTTAAACAGGATTTTTTTTGACAATTTATAAGCTTGCAAAACACCTTGGTCAGTAGTTACTACCTAAAAGCTGGTAAAAATGTGAAAAACTTTCATTTATAGTAAGTTGTCATATTTTGACTATAAAAGAACACTTCTTTTAGAACGCTCGGTACCCTAAGCCATAAGGCGCGTTATAGCCCTATGGCGCGACCCTATGGCACCAGACATACCACCCCTTGTGTTATAGGGTTTGGCGCCAAATTCACCATCCAAGCCAATAGGCTTTTTTTTTTCTTTTTTTTAAACAAAATTGTTAGCGCAAGTGTCCTATAACTTGAATGATGAAAGATGGTGTTTTTAAGTTAAGTTATAGGTTCTGAGAATATAGGGGAAAAAGCTGAAATGACAGCATTTTTTGGTATAACACCGACGGTACCTAGTGCTCTTATAATACAATGCAAATATGAAACAACTCCGGAATAGCATCTCTTGTGTGGATTTTTCATTATTTCCAAGATAATGTAGCTAACTTAAAACTGAATTTTTTTCTTTTTTCTTTCTATGTATCATTTTAAGACGGTGTTTTTGAGTTAAGTTATAGGTTCTGAGCTATAGGAAAAAAGCTGAAATGACAGCATTTTTTGCTATAACACCGACGGTACCTAGTGCTCTTATAATACAATGCAAATATGAAACAACTCCGGAATAGCATCTCTTGTGTGGATTTTTCCAAGATAATGTAACCAACTTAAAATTGAAATGTTTTTTTTTTTTCTATGTATCATTTTAAGATGGTTTTTTTTGTTTCTTTTTTTCTTTTCTTTTGTTTATTTATTTATTTATTTTCCTTTTTTAAACCATTATAAGATGGTACTTCTTCCGTCTCAAAATTATTGTCATGAGAGAGAAATCACAAAGTTTAATAAAAATGAGACCGCTATAAATCTCAACTACTCAAAAAGAATATTTTCTTAATATATTATCTAATTTTTACTTAAAAAAGAAAATGGATAATTATTTTAAAATATTTTGAAAAGGAAATATAGACTATAATTTTGAGACGGATGAAATATTGGATAAGGAGAATTGAAGCAAACCTGCAAGACATCACCAACATTGACACAAAAGGCAAGTGGGTTTGGAGAGACAGGGACCCACACATCATTTCCCAAAGATATTTGAAGACCAGCCACACCATTGGATCTTAAGACTGTCAAGATCTGAGGGTCAGAATGTTCTCCAAAACCAATACTAGTACTATTACTGCCACGTGGGAATGTGTGTGACGTGTCACTGACAGGTGGATAGTGATTTAGCCTCAACAGTGAGTCACTATCTAAGCTTCTGACCATTTGGCTGAATGATGAGTGTGGGACCCCCAATCCTTTTGCTATTAATTCCAATATCTCACATGTCAACTCCTTCACACCTTCCACATAGTTACTCACTGCACAGCTGTTAAAAAAACTACTCGTAATAAAGTGTATGTGTTTTCATGTCAAAATTTAAGCTCATTTAAAATGGTCCTAGCTCCATCACACAATAAGTGTCTACGTTTTTACGAGAAGAGGTTTTAGTAAAAAGAAATGATATTGACTGATAGATAATGTAGTTAGTGAGATTTATTAAAACTTTGTGCATATTATAAGTAAACACTTAGTATAAGACGGAGGGAGTAAAAAACTAAACAGATTGGTGTTACAAGGTCAACAAAACATACAAGTTGCTTCAGAATAAAAAGAGGCATTATAATTGTAAGTGCTTTATTTCAGAAACATTTTTAGAAAATGTATTGGATGTCCCAAAAATGAAACACGCGTGATAGAATATTTATAGAAATGGAGGTTTATGAACATGTGATCCTGTTTCATTTGAAGACATTATAAGTGCATATGACAAACAAACATATGAACTTATGAAAACAAGCAGTATCATATCTAGTGACAAAGAAGAGCTCATGCCGTAGTGGACAAAATGATCAAAGAAATAGTATGTTGAATACCTAGTGGTTTACAATTGGGCTTGTGTTATCCTGACACCTCTATGGAGGGTGTTTCTAATAATTGGGTGCATCGGACGGTTGTACTGTCTGCTTTACGGGTTGTACATTTTGATTAAAATAGGTAAGACCCACATAGTAGGGGGTGTTAGGATAACACAACCCTTACAATTGGGTCTGCCTTATCCCCCCCCCCCCCACAAAAAACCGAAATCCACCCCCCCCCCCATTTTTTTCAATTTTTTAATTTATTTTATTTATTTTTTTATTTTTATAATTTTGTTTATATCAAAAAGCTATAAACCTGAAAGTGCGAAACAGAAACTGACAAAAACTATAAAACTGTCAGAAATACGGAACATAAACTGACAAAAAACTGTGACATACTGTCCTTAAAAGGAATCTTTGACCCAAATAGTGTGCCAACCCCCCCCCCCCCCCCCCCCCCGATTTGACATTCTTTGGGGGGGGGGGGGGGGGTGGTGGTGGTGGTTAGAATATCATAGGCCTTAAAAATTGATATAAGGCCTATACTATTAGACTAAAGGGAGTGAGGCTACCCAACTAAGGGGCGACTCGCGACACGTGGCGCTGAGTCAGCATGTTGGGTAGCCTCAAAAAAAAAGGGGAGTGAGGCTACCCAGGAGGGTGGGGCGACTCGCGACACGTGGCACTTGTAATAATTGTTTTTTTTTTTTTTTTTTTTTTTTTTTTTTTTTTTTTTTTTCAATATTAATAGTTAAAAAGTTTATCAATTCAAAAGATACTACTAATAATGCAAAAAAAATACTAACTACAGAGTAATAATTCTAAAAATAATACCTTTGACAAAAGTAGAAACTGAAGAGGAAAAAAAAAAAAGCATTTGTACACCTGTACACACTTCTCACTTCATATAAAAAATCTCTCACTTCACTTCGGAGTATAAAAAAAGCATTTCTTCTTCATCTATCTTCTTCTTCATCTTTATAGCCAAAATCTTCTTCTTCATCTATCTTATGCTACATCTGTACACACTTTTTGGAAAATAGAAGGTTGTGTGTTTTTTTTAAATATATGTTGTGTGTTTATCGAAGAAAGAAAACGGCTAGATTCCTCGAAGAAAGAAAACGAACCGGCGATCCATATATATCGCCTGAGGCCAAGTCGCCGGGGGGGGGGGGGGGGCGGTGTAGCCGGCGATCCGGCGGCGATCCACCGGCGATCCAAGGGCTTATCGCCTGGAAATCGCTCCACTCCGCTTAGCCTTAGAAACCCCCCCCCCCCCCCCTGATTTGACATCCTGGGGGAGTTAGAATATCATAGGCCTTACAATTGATATAAGGCCTATACTATAGAAACCCCCCCCCCCCCCCCATGATGTCAAATCATAGGGGATTTGGTCAAAGATTCCATTTCCTGACAGTATATTACAGTTTTTTGTCAGTTTCTGTTCCGTATTTATGACAGTTTTAAGCGTTTGACTTATTAAACTTTATATTTTATGTTTCGTACTTTCAGGTTTATAGTTTTTTTTTATAAACAAAATTATAAAAATAAAAATAAAATAAAAAAATTTGAAAAAAATGAGGGGGGTGTGAATAATAAATTTTGGGAGGGTGAGGATAGGCGTCGCCTCGATATAAGACTTTGTGTAATAATAACTGGTCTCTCGATATTAACAAATCTTAGGATTTGTTACTATTCAAGGAACAGTAACTAACACTAATCTTTGTTGATAAGCTATTGTTAAATAACTTAAAAGAGATAAGTTGACAACAAATTATCATTTAGTCCAATGGTTGTGCAATCACATAACCAATGTACCAACCCTTGTTTCAATTTGGGTAGCTTTATTTCTTTTGACTTTTTACATGTTTAGAAATGTAGATGGTTTAAAAATAACCCTTAATTTAATGACTTATAATATTTCATTCTACTTGACATTTTATTCTCACAAAAGTATTAACATCTATTGATTTCATGTTAAAATTATGAATTACAACTTCAACGAAAAATGATAAATGCATTCGAATTCGAATAGTATATTGTGGCGTACGATAGATGTTTAATTTTTAGTCGAATCAATTAATTTTTCATATTGCTTAAAAACAATACCCCCGCGTTCCCCTGACAACGCACAAGCTTATGTATTTCCTCGTTAAAAATAACTAGGTTAGGCGCTAAATGTATATTTCTCTTGAAAGGTTATTAGTCGAATAGGATTAGAATAGACTTGCTTTCCATGCAAGTTAAGTCATGGCCGATCCTTCGCCTTGTGGACGTTGGTTTCTTATCTTGTCTTTATAAAAGGAGGTCCGGGGTGGGGAGAGGCGGGGCCATCGTTTTTACCATTTTTTTTCTAGTTCTCAATATGAGAAACATTTGAGAGAATATGTGTGTGACTACTTTATGTCGAATTTAAAGGTTCTTAGGATAAGTCGATTTTCTTGCATATGGTAATTCGAATTTAAAGCGTTAGATGTGTATACCAAAGTAACAAAGAAAAAATGATTTATAAGTTGAATGATTGTGCTTACGGTTGTGTCTAGTAAACAAGATTTGAGATACATGACAGACTACAAACTAAAAATGAGACGAGAGAAATTATATAAGATATATGTCAATCAGTAGCGAGTAAGTTAAACATGGTTGTAAATTGATCCTCGAATGGATTAAGATCATTTCAAGTTGAACCCAACATTGGCCCTCCCTAATAATGTTTCAAAAACGGTCCTAGTAGTTTCCATGACGACGTGTGATCAGGTTATGTGGCACGAAGATCACAAGTGGTGGCTTGCTACACTCGTGAAGTCACCAAAAAACAAGTATCCAATGGTACAGATCGACCACAAGATGGGAAAAAAAATAAAAAAAAATGTGTGTGTATACGTGAATGTGTTTTGGTGTTAGATTGGCTTAATGGAGCATTGGTCCGCGTTTACGCTCGCCCCTTCCCCCTTTTACGGGTAAAGCAACCAGCTTTTCACCCTTCGAGGTTACAGGCGATGGAAATAGATTGTGTATGTGAGTGTGTTGTGGGTGTGAATCTGGCGTGGAGACTGTCCGACCACCACCACCATTACATTCAGCTTAAGTGGAGTATATGTAGATAATACGGATGAAAGGTGGTAGAATGATGAGAAGGTGGTAAAAAGAGATAGTGAGATGGCGCTGACGTGAAAATAACAAACCACCACCGCTATATAAGAGTAATACATAAAATGTGAGATGTGATATCTACATCATATATTTTAGTGCATACACTACCATTTGTGTATTATAGTATTTTACAGTAACTCGTATAAAATAATGTATGAATCAAAATAACCTCCTATGAAATATGGATAAACTTTGCTGTTGTACATCAGATTTTTTCTGCATTAAGAATATAAACAGGAAGAAGAATACACTTGTAACGTTGAAGTTATAGTCAAAGCAAAGTCACAAACATGACACCAGTTTTTTATTCTGACAATTTTGCCTACCTATTTTCCAACCTTTTCTGCCTTTTCCCGTAAATCAGTTTTTTTCTTCTTATGGTAACACCAAATAACCATTTAATTTACCAAATTTAGCTTTTTGTATACACTTGTTATCATCTTTAATACGTGGTATTTGTTTTTAAAAAAATACTTTTTAGGAGCTTGTTAATCTAACTCATTCAAATATGGTCAGGTGTTTGGCCTAAAAAGTGTGTTTATTTTTTCTGTATCGCTAAAAGATGGTAAGAGGCAGCTATGTTAAGAGCATTTGCTTTTTTCTAACCGTTAAAAGGCATTAAGAGACATAAACCTCTTATCAAGGGCATCCACTATGGTGATTTCAAAAGAAGATTTACAAAACATGAAAAGGTTTATAATTTGTTTTAACCATAGTGAGTTGATCTTTAATGTTCACGTGAAATGAAAATGTTTGAAATCTTGAACCTTTTCATGATTAAATGCATGCGTAATTGTTAAGTAGTTTATAAACTTGAAAAGGTTTATATATAATACAACAAGGTTTATAAAATCAAAAGCTTTATAAATTAATGATTTAATAAATATTTAGACTTTTTTAAAGGTTTACCATTGTGGATGCTCTAAACTAGATAGAGAGGGGTTGTCTTAACAACTCTTAATGTTTATTATTTTTTATTTTTCTTCTTTTTTTTTTTTTTTTTTTTTTTTTTTTGTTATGAATTTTTTATTTGAGTTATTTTTTTCATTTTTGTTTTTGTTTTTCCTTGTTTCAACTTTATCTTTCGCATTAAAAGTACATCTAAGTGGAATCACCACATATTTTCTGTTAGTTAAATAATATAAAACATGACAATAATTATGTGACAATTCGTATAATGTTCAAATTAGAAAGCTCGATTTAGTGGACTCATATATCTAAGCTCTAACCCAACTAACATTTGAACATTTATATGAGTTTAGTTCTATAATAACCGGTGACACGTTTTTGACTTTCAATATGAAGTTATAGATGAATGTAGACTATTGTTAGAATGTCGGTAAGATTTATGTTTTTAATTGAATGTATTTTAACTTAGCATACTTATGTATGGTACATCTTTATTTTGATTATATTAGCATTTGTAGACTTGGTGAACAAAGATCGATGATGATTGTGAATTTGTGACGATGACCTTGTCAAATGAAAGTATGAACGGGGTGATGGTTTGAGCTTGTTAAAAATAAACATGCCTACAATATATATGTTTAGCTTGTAGTCACTAATGTATGATACTTTGTGAATATTAAAATTAAATTGGAATTATATATTGAAAAACTTTGAAGTCAGCAAAGACAAGATTTACTTTACAAATAATATTTCTTTTTCGTAATTATGATATCAAATATTTCTTTTACTACGTGTGATTATTAACATTGATATTTATGAACCGTGCGTAGCACGACCTAACGATATCTAATCATTATCTTATAAGGCAAAGCCTCCTTCTAAATAAAAAACACGTACCCATCTAAAATATTTACATGTGTCCTTAAAAAAAAAAGAAAAAAAAAAAAGGAAAATTACTCCTATAAATCTTGGCAAGCATAAAACTAACATATTTACTTGTAAATTCAATCAGTTGTCAGCCCCTTTCATACTTTTAATCCATACCTTCTTTTTTCTTTTTACTTTCGAGAAGCAAAAACATTTGCAACAAACTATCTAACATATCATCACACTTGTATATTTTAAATACAGGCTAAAATGAAAAATAAAAAAGCCTAGCACATCATCATATTAATAAAAAAATTTAAAAATCAGTGAGAACTTAAAAACGAAATTGCTACTATCAAGTACGGGAGTATTATCATTAATCATTGTACTATTAAAAAAGAGCTAAAATAAAAAACCTATCCCATCATCTTATACATAAAGAAAATTTATTTTTATTTTTTTAAACTAACACATGCACACGCTACGGCGGGACAAAAACCTCACCCACATATTGTGAACTAAAAAACTTAAGGGCCAAGGTATACGTTATTACTATGTTTACCATATTAATGACTTTGTAGCCTTCACCCCAAAACAAATCAAAAAATAAAATAGAAAACTAAAAACCCACTTCTATCACATATGTTATTGACTCACCTATTAATTTTTTTGTCAATTTTATAAAGGCTAAAATATGCAGACGTGTACGGATTCATATATTTGTCCATTTGGTTGATAAACTTTAAATTCACTGAAAACAAACTTGAACCATCTCGGCCCGTGCTAAGCACGGCTGAAAAGATTACCTAGTAACTTATACAAGTGAATGATAAAGATGTGGTATGTATATCATCAACTCATTACTTATCACATTATTAAAAGACATAAAACAGTGACATGCAACGTTTGAGTATAAAACGATTTGACAATAAAAGAAATTTCCGAAAACGAAAAGTAGCTTAAAAAATCATTTTGAAAGATTACGCTGTCTTTTTATGACACCAAAAGAATGTTGAACAATAAATGGAATAAACAAAAAAAGTCCCATATAAGAACGATTTTTAACTATTTTAACTTGTATTTTACTGTGACAAATTCTTTTATTTTCTGTGTACTTCAACTATACATATTTATTCAAAAAATTATACGGAGTATTTTCAAACTCATGAAATTTCTTTTTCTAATAGATAAAACAGTGAACTTAAAAAAAAAAAAAAAAAAAAAAAAGCCTCATTCCTACCTTCACATATGCTAACATTTCTTTTCTAATTTTTATTTTAACTGCAAATGTTTGTGATCTAAACCACTTATCTCACAAATTTTAATACACATATCTCCGACGAGAGACTTAAACCCACAACCTCTAGGTTGTTGGGCCTCACATACCGCTAAATCACATACTGCTAAATCAAGAGGCCTTTGTTATTTTTGTTCTAATTTATCCAATGATTAATATTCAATTTAGAAATAACTTATTAAAATGACATTAATTATGTACATCAACAACAATATATTTTTGTAAAAGTATGTAGATAACATCTAACTATAAAACAATCAATATCCGATGCAATTCAAAGTTTTGTGTTATACTTTTATTCAATCGTCTCAAATAATTTATTGGTCATGACTTTTTTTGGGTTGTGTTAAAGTAATTGTTAACTGCGAAAAATGAATAGAAAAGTTTGATCGAGTAACCTTACTTGAATTCATTATCACAAAGTTTTAAAAAATTGTTAGTTAATAGTTATATATATATATATATATATATATATATATATATATATATATATATATATATATATATATAAAATAAAAAGAAAAATATTCGTACACTATGTAAAAAAATATATATATTTTTTTCAAAAAGTTAACAAAAAAATCCAAAAAAATTCCATAAGATCGAGTTTGTTGGTGCATAAAACTTTTGTGAAAGAAGTTTTTTCTAATTTTGAGTTTTTATATTTTTTTTAATGCACAATAAACGAATTTTGATGCGCAAAAAAATTGATGCACAAAATTTTCAACTTGTTTTAATTAGATGCGCAATTTTATTTTAATGAAAAAAGTCAAAAAAACTTAGGTGCAAAAACGAATTTTTGATGCACAAAAAAACGATTTAATGCGCAAACGTATTTTTTCATAATTTTTTTTGGATAAAATATCCACTTTTAGAAAAACTTACTTCACAACTTTTTCATGCACCAAAATACCCGATTTTGTGGAATATTTTTAGATTTTTTCGCGAACATTTAAAAAAAAATCTTTTTATGTAGTATACGGATAATTGTCTTTTTATTTGAAATATATATATATATATATATATATATATATAGTGTTGTATTCTATGCAGTACCAATATTAGATGCAGTACTTTACAGTACTCTTAAATGAATCTGGGCCATTGGATAAGTTTGATCAAAGGTTAGGATTAAAAGTGCCAAAATTGTAATTAAACAAAAGATGAGGATTTCGTTTTTAATTAAACAAAAAGCTAAAAGGGTATTATTGGTATTACACTTTAATTAAATAAATGATGTTAAAATGATTTCACATATACGCCTTAGAAACCGTCATAATTAACTACTCATTTTTATCTCTCTTCTAATTTCTAAAACCTAGCCATCACTTTCACAGCCTCCATCCAAAAAAATCCAGATCCAAAATCGATTTTTTATTATGTATAATTGTTGGCTATTAAAAAACAAAAACACCGAAAACAAAACCATGGCGTCAATCTCTACAACTGAAAAGAACATCACGGAAATAAAACGTTGGCGTCAATCTATCATCTTCATCATATTGTTGGGTATAAATAGATCGGGTTTTGGTCGCGGTTGGCTTCAGATTTTGTTCGTTTGGATGAGGCAAATATGATGAGAGAGGTCGTTTGTAACTCGTACCATACCTTCTTCTATCGACGATCGATTTGTGTTGGGGCGCCTCTTCTAGATTTGACGATTCTTCTTGATCTTCTTGTTTTAATGTGTGTTTTTGTTCATCACTATCCTAACCACAAATCTTAGGTAAGCTTTTTCCTTTTATTTGTGATGGGATAAATCAGGTTAAGTGAAAACGTTTGCAAAAAAATAGATTTGCATATTTATGTGTATTGTTTAGATGTGGAAAATCGATTTTAGAAAATAGACTCAGTTTTCAATTTGATTAGTAGTATATTATAATTAAACAACATGTACGTGTATATGGGTTGAATGGTGTAATTGGGTAATTGTTCATTTACTTGTGAAAAATTTTCCAACTGGTATCCACTGTGTTGATTAATTGGGTAATTGTTCATTTAATTGATATTTGGGTTTCTAGCTGTTGAGAGAAAGGCGGGTTAATAAACAAGATCCAAATATTGTGATAGTGTGTCGTGTTCTAAAATGATAAAAAGGGTTAGGTGAATTTAAAATAAGTTGAATTGTGTTATGTTTTTTTCTTGATTGAATGAGTGTGCGTATGTTGTGCCCACTATATAATATGTACATGGTTAAATGTTTTAGTTTTGGTTGTGTTATCGGAGCATATGTGTTATCTTGTTATGTTTAAAAAATTAGTTGACATAACTATAATAATCATGTATATTTTCCTCAATATGCAGTTAAAGCAAGATTAGGTGCCTACACTAAATGTGCAGCGTGCACATATGTTTTTGGAAAGCGTGCACATATGTTCTAATAAATTTGATGAGAAAGCGCAACGTGGACACCGCAAGCATACATGTTTTTTGGAAGGCGTGCACATATGTTCTAAAAAATTTGATGAGAAAGCCCCGCGTGCACATATGTTCTAATGAATTGGATGAAAAAGTGAAGAGTGCACACATGTGTTTAAATGACATCCACATTTATATTTAACAAGATACTTGTACATGTATTGTATTTTATTTTATATTAAATTTTGTGTATACTATTTATGTTCTTGGTTTGTTATCTAATTTTTAGAGGTTACATGTATATGTTTTTGTTTTTGGTCATAAATATCAACACTAGAAACATATGTATGTGCAAAATAAGTTTGACGTCGAAGCAATTAAACGCAAGAAATATAGGTAAGTATACAATATTTAAAAAAACACATATGCACTTGATTTTTCTGAAAACACGTATGCGAAATAAAAATATAAAACTTTAAAAAAAAATCCGAAAATTTAGGGACTTATAAAAACGTTTTTTAATTAAAAAAAATACAAAAAGAAAGTAAAAATGTGTTTTACTTTTTTACCCTTTTGAATTAATTAAAAAGATTTAATAATACTAAATTATTATTGGTCTAAATGAGTACTGTAAAGTACTGCATCTAATATTGGTACTGCATATAACGCGCCCCTATATATATATATATATATATATATATATATATATATATATATATATATATATATATATATATATATATATATATATATATATATATATATATATATATATATATATCAACTACCTTGTGGTTTAGTGGTGAATGCTTACATGGTTAAGTGAGCCACAAAGAGAGTAGTACCGGATGGGTGACCATCCGGGAAGTCTTCTTTGATCACAGGGTCTGTTGATATTAGGCAATGAAGAGGAGAGTCTGTGAGCAATTAATATCGCAGATTCGAATCCGAGCCGGACCCGGTTTTCATCCGGCTGTTACTCCAGCGAGTAATCTCGTGTGGAGGCAGTACGGTTTCCGGACGGAAGCCGTTCAATCCCCACTACACCAGTGTGGGCTCGGTTCAGACAACGTAGTCTGGTATGTGGTGGATGAGGGTCTGCCTTTGTGGCAGGTACGACTCTCTAATCCAAAAAAATTTAAAGTCGCCTTCCAAAAAAAACATATATATATATATATATATATATATATATATATATATATATATATAATAATAAATAATAACATAACGATTATATATTATTTTAAATGTGTGTTTTTCTCTGATGAGCAAATTTAAAATGGAAGGTGTATTAATTTTAGGGTGAGTTTATTCACCCCTCTTATAGGGAGGGTATCCAATCATTGGATGCATTGCTGGCTTGTATGGTGTGCATCGCGAGTTGTGCGGTTTGATCAAACTCTCCCTGATATAACCCATTTGGGTTATACTATAGAAGCCCCCCCTATGATGTCAAATTATAGGGAGATTCCTTTTGTCCCTTTGACTTTCCAGTATAACACAGTTTTCTGTCAGTTTCTGTTCTGTATTTCTGACAGTTTTTAGCGTTTGACATATTAAACTTTATATTTTATGTTCCGTACTTTCAGATTTATAGTTTTTTGATATAAATAAAATTATAAAAATTAAAAGAAAAAAAAAAAAAAAAAAAAAAAAAAAAAAAAAAAAAAAAAAAAAATCATATAACCAAGGGGCTTGGATAACAAAAATAGGGGCCTTGGATAACTTCTCCCCAAATTTATTTCAAAAACATACTCCATCACATTTGAAAGAAGAATTTGATTTGATAGTTGCTTGTAGTTAAAAGTTTCTGACATGTCCAATAAAGTTTCCCAATATTATATTTGTTGATGTTGTCATCCACATCTTATCAATTATCAACGTACAGTTGAATAATAAATTTTAGGTGTTTTATGGTCTTGTAAAGGTGTAGGTTATCCGTACCTTCAAAATGGATATTGGCACTTTTCTTAATTTTTAAATTTTAATTTTTTTTTTATTTTATTATAAAACTACGGAATTAAAAGTACGGAAAATAAAATATAAAGTTAGTTAATTAAAAACTAGTAAAAGACAAAATATACGAAACATAAACGCTAAAAAATTGTTATTTTCAATCAACAGAGTAAATAAATGTGCGTGAAGGGACGTCAAAATCTTATAAGGGGTACCCTTAACAACATCCGATTGTAAATATGATGTGTGATTTTTATTAGATGCACATCATCGGACATAACTCATGCAAGCGAAATTACATTAACATATACATCGATCATCAACAGTTCTTGAGCATTAGTCGTCATGTGGTTAATGCAATCTACTGTGCTTATAATTTCTCCACCTATTTATGGTTAGATGACATCTTAACCGCTTACTCTATGAGACCTTGAAATCGCCCGCATACTACTAAGTTACTAACATAAAGATCATACTATAGTGATTTGATAGAGTATCGTATGTATCTTGAATTCTTGAAACATATATAGTGATTTCGTAAATCAAGGGCAATGTTTGGTTTTGTTTTCGTTGGTTTAAGTATATTTGTGTTAAGCGAACTTGTTTGTAATAATTGGTATTAGTATTTGCATTATACTAATATCTGTATTCGTATTGATTTTTTAGGCTTTTAGAATAATTGGATCGTTTGTTCGGAATAGAATATTTGAATAATTGTTTTTGGATTTGAGGAAAATCAAATTTTTGGAACATTTGTTTGTGTTGGTTTCAATATGTTTGTAGTCATAATTCGGCTAGTGGTCTATTGGAGAAAAAATTTGGTATCGGTTGAAGAAAGAATTAAGTTCGGTTGTTTTTAGATCAATTGGATCTTTGGGAACTGTTTGCAATTTGCACTTTTGGGACGTATAAATTTTCGTAAACCTTTTTCTCCAATATTTTTTTAACCTAAAGCTCGACCAGTTTTCACCTAAAGTCGATTAAAGCTCGACTAGTCTTCACGTTTTTCTTTTTGCAACTTCAGTCGACTAGTTTTTCCCTAAACTTCGACAACTATAGTTGAATTTTTTCTCAACCCTATCAAAGTCGATTGCTTTTCTTCAAGTACCTCAAACCATCCCACGGTTGAAATTGGCTTAAAGTCGATTCCATTGTTAAATCATGGATTTTTGTGACACTTTCCAAGACTCTTCAAGGTAGGCTTGTTACTACTAAATTAGAAACTGCTAAGCAAGCTTGGGACATCCTTGAAACAATTATTATTGATAACAAATGCACTCGTGCTGTCACTTTAAAAGGTGACTTACGGGTCATACAACTTGGTGATCGAACTATTTATGCTTTCTTTCAAAAGCTAGAATCCATTGTTACGTTATTGAATGCTACTGGTTCTCCGTTGAGTAATGATGATGTTGTAACATATGCTATATTTTTATGTTTTTTTTTTCTTCACAAAATTTATCAAAGCTTGACCAACTTTTTTCAATTTTGACTTTGAATTAGCAAATAAGAATGCTCGATTTTGTCATGTATCTAAATAAAGCAACCTGATTGATCCTCTTTTATTTATTTATTTATTATTTTTTTTCCTTTCAATAAGATTGTTTTAGTAAAAATACTTTTGAAATGATGCAAAATACAGAGTTGGTAATTTCTTAATTTACCATGACAATACCAACCACAAATTATCAACGGGATATTGGTTGTTTATCAACATTTTCCGATTCTTAGATTCATTGGTAACACCAATTATCAACAAACTTTGGCTATTTACCAACAATTTTCGGTTGTTGATGATGACAACTTTTATAGTAGTGAATATCATAATGTCATTTAGAGGCCAAATCTATGTACAGCACATTTGCTTATTGAATATGATATTTACGAAACATTCACGTCACCTCACATATCCAAAATGCCCGACAAGATATCGTACCATTAATACCTAGGCTATTCAAAAAAAAAAAGCCATGACTCCGTGAGTGACCCCCCATGTGATCACTAGGCACTCCCGATCCCAATAATTTTTATGTAAAATTAGTTATTGTTTTAGTCATACTTATAACAAGATATAAAGCTAGGTTGTGTTCATTAATCGGGTTAACCCGAAAACCAGGAGTGTGCTACATGCTCAAGACTTCTCATCCGGTTTCATGTATAGAGAAAACATAAGTGTTTATAACTTTATATTATATCAAAGAGTTTAAGATTGAGATCTTACTTGAATTTTTTTTTTATATAAGATCGAGATATTTTTCGTAAAATATGATCGGTATCTTAAGTTTCTACTATTATTTCATTTTTTTGTAGGCGTTGTAATACTAAACAAATCTAAACATTATTTATTATATATCAATTTATGAATATTTAATGAAAATATTGGTCTAAATTATAATTATGAAATATTAAAAAGGATTAACCTCTTGTTTATCAAATTCTATATACCTTAATCCATAAATTTGTACTCTTTTAGCTAATAGTTCGATCAAAGTAAGATCGGATAAGATTGAGAGTTTATTATCTTATGGTAAAGATCGAGATCTAAAAGCATATGCTTGCAAAAATTTTATGTAAAATTTGATCGTGTTTGTAGTATTGTATAATCATAACTCATAAGATCTTAAAATTGAAGCCATGATCCTAACCACCATGATAATGTGTTTTTATTTCATTATCTTAACAAAATAAAATAAATGTGATAATTACTAAAAGAGAAGATGATTACGAATGTCATCATCTCTCTTACTTGGAGGATTAAGTAAGAAAGCTAAAAAAAAAAAAAAAAAAAGGGTAAGAAAGCGTTAAAGAAAATCTTTCTATGATTAATGATATTTACTTTGACCTTTGTTTTAAAAATGGTACGGCATTACATCTAAACCAACCATAAACCTATCATGTAGTTACACCTGCCTCATATAGTGAAAAACACAGAATAAAAGTTGTTGCATGATTAATTATTCGATGACAAATGTCATATCCTTATACTAATTGTTCAACTTTAATTTTTTTTTAACGGTAGGAATAGATTAAAGAAAAAGAAGGTACCGGAAGCTGAAGAGTACAGTTACAATCTAGAAATAAACAAATCTACACGATCTAAATTTCTCTTAGGCTTTAACTGCGAAGACTAAAAAAAGATGAAAAAACTATTGACAATTACAAAGAACTAGACAAAAAAAAAAAAAAAAAACAAAACAAAAAAAAAAAAAAAAAATCCCCACCCACGGATGAAAAAAAGGCCTTAATTGTTCCACTTTACCACTTAACCTTTTAAATTATACGTGCCAATCACTATTTTACTGATCGATAAGACTCGTTTTATTTTCACTAATCCTTAAATGACTGACATATAATAGTAGAAGGATGAGTAGAATGATATATCAAGATTTTGTGAAAAACATAGATAAACAAGGTATTATTGAAAAGGGTGATGATTTACACACTTTAATGTATAAATAGTTAATGCATGAAATTAAAATATTATACAGATATTTAATGCATGTATTATCCTAATCAATAATCAATGTGTCCAAATCAATCCCTCTATTGCCGTACCCATGCACGTACTTATAACAATATAACTCGATGACCTTAAAAAGGGTAACCGACCCTTTTACAGCCTGCCGATAGATTTTACGGCAAGCATGAGAAAGGTAAATCGTGTACCATTACTAAAAGAACACGGGTAAGGATTTGAACCCATGATCCCCCGTTTTATGGCTGCATGTCCCCAACCGATGAACTTACATCATATGATAGATATTATGCTTACCATAACATATATTAAGCCTATAAATACTAAGAAACTATATGAGAAAAAGAGAGTAAATAATAATAGACCGAGTTTCGAAAAAACATACCTGAATTCAGAAGTGTGATGAATTGATGTTTGATTTGCTTGAAGAAGAAGATATTCAAGTTCACCTGTGTCACCACCAAGACCAATGTTCTTGCAACCATAACCAAATGGATTGTTGGATCCAACTTGCTTCTTTTCAACTAATGGTTTATCAAAGAACTCAAAGCTTTCATCTTCCATATTTTTAATAATGTGATGAGGTACACCATGATTAATGACCTTAAAAAAACCATATTCTTCACATGCCTTTACAATGAGCTTTGCAACTTTTGATCGTTTGCCCGAAAGATCAATCACTGGAACTTCGACTTCTCGAATCTTTTCATTCCGAATGGGGTTAATTTCATTACTTGGTACCACCATTTTTTTATATGGTAGCTAGCTAGTGTTTTAGTTTAATAAATCTATAAAGGTGTGAAGCAAAAAGAATTAGAAAGAGAGAGGAAGAAAGATATATGAAGATAGAATCTATGAAGCGTTAGTATTTATAAGAAGGTTTTTCTTTATGGTATCCACAGGTTTCATATTACGTACAGTTTCCTTTGAAGCAAATTGTCATAGTTACCTAGCTTTTCAAACAGTTGTACTTATTATTTTGACCAACGTGACCATTTCTGTTGCATGAGTATTTTTTGTATGTTTTTTGTTTTTGTCTTTTAGTCGTCTTTTTTTTTTTAGTATACAAGGTTTTTTTTTTTTTTTTTTTTTTTTTTTTTTTTTTTTTAGACTTCAACATACCACTATAGGTGGTCCTTATAACTTAGTCCTTTTTATTCCTTTTATTTATCAGACTTCAACATAGTCGCGGGAGTGTTTTAACTTAGTCCTTTTTATTCCCTTTTGAGATTATAAACCACTAGCAGTGATCAAACTTGCATTCACAAAACAAAAAATAGCAGTGATCCAACTAGCATTCACAAAACAAAAACTAGCATATCAATTACTTGCTTGCAGAAAGGAACGATGAATACATCACCGTTTTACACAACTGAGGTATAATTTTACGCTATTACACATATTACTTTCAAAAATGTGTAACATTTATAAAAAAATGATAAATCGAGATTTTTAATAGGCTCAGATTATTATCGTTTTATCATCTTAGCTGCAAATTTGAAGGTTGCAAAGTGGAAAAAACTCACTTTACCGTACATTTGGTTATGTCATGCCAATCAAAACAAGTTTTTTTTTTTTTTTTTTTTTTTGTTTTTGTTTTTGTTTTTGTTTTTGTTTTAATCACCATCGCCGTATATCGGTTTTTTTTTTATCACTTTACCGTCCATTCGGTCATAGGGACTTGTTTTTGTAAAAGCGGTTATAGTTTAGGATTTATATGTAGCTAGTTCTCTATAACCTGGGCTCTGATGCCAATCTGTAACACCCCCAAAATCTGGCATTGCGGAAGCATTCGGGTCACGGGGTGCTACTAAATTGATAATCACAACACAAGGTAACAAAGAACGGAATACATACTCTGTTTTAATTCATTCAATCAAGTAAAATATTGTTTAGAACATAGTTTGAGTTGATAAAATAAGGCCCACAAATTTAGTTGTCCCAGTAAAAAACAAGTCATCATTTAAAAGCCACAGTACTTCAGACAGTAGTCTATGACCCTTGCCCTGCCACCACCTTGTCATAATCAGTCAGCTTAAACACCTGAGAAAAACATGCTAAAAGTCAGCAAAAAACTGGTGAGTTCATAGGTTTATCAATAAGCAGTAAATCATCAGCTGGACCATGAGTTTGGCATATGAACATTACAACCCATGTAATGCCATATAAAAAATATAGTCTATTACATTAGCACTAAATTCATGCAACCGAAGCTATAACAGTGTGCATGCTCTAGAAGCATGTTAAATATCAAGGCCCGACAAATGTTTATCCCAGACACTTGTGTTTCAATATGGTATACGCCCGTTTGTCTATCCGATCAACCCGAACGGGGACGTTACTCCCAATAGATCTATTTATAACATTCGCGCTTCCCAGAAGGAATTGACGGTTCATGAGTTGGGCATAGTGGGACATAACAGGGCTTAGGCTAATTCACATAACAGCATAGACAATAGTTTGGTCCATAAAATAGTTTTGCATGTTTCTTACCCCAATAGTAAAGCAAGTTTAAATAGTGTGGGGCTATAAACTCACCTTAGTAAATAGCAGTCAGGTCACACAATAGTTCAGACAGTGTTCAGCACCAACACGCGACCTAGATTAGTAAGGTTTGCTTTAGTTCACAGTTTAAATTCAAGAACTTCAGAAGTTTTAAAGAGTTTATGTTATTGTTGCTGGTGTGGCAGCATTTAAGTTTGGAACAATGTTTTAACATTTGAAGGTATTGGCTCATTGGAAGTGTATAAGTTGTAAGATGTTCACAATATATATCACACGTATGGATTTAAGTTTGGCCGATTAGTATAAGAATTCTAGAGAGAGAATGAGAAGTTGGGAGCCTTTGTAGAGTAGAGAAGTAGAAGATGTTAGATTGAAAGTGTGAAAGGTCCAACCCTTCCCTTATGTGGGAAGGGCTTTATATAGTACAATATTAGGCGCCCCGTATGGGCTGTGGAGTGAGCTGACAGTGGGTAAAGACCTGACCCACTCCACGATTACTTTAATAACTGAACTAATACTAATCACTAATAATCCTACGAGCTAGTTAATGCTAGCAAATGCTCGGGGTGACCGAGTCTTCATAAGAATATTTATAATCCTAACAATCTCCCCCTAAGAGAAGTCACCCCGGAAATAATGTTTCGAATTCTAGCATTCAATCATGTAAGTTTGACTTTCTAGCTCGTAGTTCTTGATTCTTCGATGTCTTGAAACTTTGTACTTTCAGCAGCGAACTTTTGACGACTGATCTTTTGTCTTGGATGATCTTTGTGGATTCCTTGAGAATATCATCCAACATATATCTTCAAGTCATCATGCAGCATCGTCTCCATATGAAGCAATGATCTTTGAGCCTTCTTTGAGATCATCAGCCACAGTAAATCTCCAAGCTCATCTGTAGTACTAGCATTGCCTTCATGTGATTTGTTGTGACACTTGTACTGCATGCTCACACTTTTCTGGATCATGATTTTTCAGCATCAGAGTTGCGAAAGCAGTGTTGAAGGACTTTTAATTATCATGATTTCTTAGATTATGATGGAGAAGTGTGAGCATGTGGTGATGGATCGGCATCTTTTCAGCAATCAGCTGCAACCGCCAGGGATTCCTGCATAAGACAGTTAGCAATAAAACGTCCGGTACTTACAGGTTCGGATTTCGAGATTGTTAACAGCATAGTGTGAGAACTTTCTCTAATCCTTACCAAGACCGTTCCTAAGTCGGAAACCCCCGAGAGGGCTTACAAGATCTACCGAAGTAGATCAACGATTAGGTGAGTCGCTGGAGTTCTCTCCACGACTGTAGGCCGTATTGAAACCGCCGCGACCACTAAGCGTAATCCATAGGAATTACCGAAGTGACCTGCTTTCAGGGCTGTTAGATGTTGACCCTGGCAGGAATTTCCATTCAATCACTGAGAGTTACATTCGTAAACTCTCTCATAAATGTTCTGGCAGATTGCTAAGATCTGCGTAGGACTCATGAAGTTACACCTGGCGTCCTTAATGTTGAACAGCCAGTGTATAAGTAACGTGTGTTCCTATTGAGATCTTCTGATGCATCTCTTGGCTCTAGACTCAATAAGTGCATTTTTGGTAGTCGGAGACTGGAGCGGTGTCTCCTGTTTCAATATCAACATAACTCGAAATGAGCGGTCGATAGATTATGCAGGGTTCCCCGTGAGAATGAAACAAGTCCTTTTAAGATAACTTGAGTGGCTTAGAAGGTTTAGTGAAGTGCGTCACTGGGTCCATGACGTCTTGTCTTCAATACCGGTGTTACCTTGGTAACAGCCAGTAGCATATGAATTGAACCCGGTTTCTGCCCTAAGGTTGAATAATTGGAGGGCTATTTCTTTTCACCCTTTCTCATTTCATTTCTTTTTAATTCTTCAACCCCTTCTTTCTCCTTTCTCATATTACTCCTTTTTTCATAATCATACCTAAGGACTTTCTAATACTAACTATTTGGTATTGTCCTTGGGTAGATCCCTCCGGCTCTGGCGGATCATAGGACGTTTTTCCTAACCTTAGCCACCTTATAACACCATGACTATCCTATGTTGCCGTAAACCAAAATCCTTGAAAAATCTCTCAAAGTGTACATGATTATCAAACACATTTTGCTAACACTTTGAGAGTTTTATATTTTTCAAATGCTCCCCCTTAACATGTGCTCATATGTTTAAATTTGAAATTTGCACATGTTGGGTAGAGATTGCACTTTTTGAATTGATCCACTTTCAGTGAACATGACCGATTCGAGACATGCTTACATCACTAGTTAGACTAGCTTGAAATTATTACCCGGCCTGGTCAAATTCATAGAAAGTTTCTCAAAACGGTACACTCTACTCAGATACGTCCTCTTCGAGACACACTTACATCACTGGTTAGACCAGCTTGAAATTATTACCCGGCCAGGACGCATCCTTTCGATTAATGACAAATTATGTTTCGTCAATTCATTAGTGAAGTCTGAGTCGTACTTACGTAAGATGCCACATCCATTTTGCTATAACAAACCATTTGCTCCCCCTCAATATGTGCATCGATATACGAAAGAGTTTAGCACATATGGGAGAGCTTACACTTAAGTCCAAAGAATCACATTTTCATCAGGTTTCATATTTAAATCACATTCTCTCCCCCGATCAAAAATTTCAAACCTTTTGAGATTGGTGATCCCAATTGATTTAAATAAGTTAGAAAATATGGGAGAAAATGTGGTCAGATTTAATATATTCTGATGATGGAACATGATGATGCTCCCCCTCAATCAATGAGGGAGAATGTTGGTGTCAGGTATGATAGGTATGAAAATTTTGAATTTAATAAAGAATCATACACTGACACATAAAAACCATATTTTATGCACTGCTTATTATGTACCAAGTGACATGTTTTGATGATATGAGATTTTGAAATCATCACTCTCCCCCTCAATCGATGACCCATCTTCTATTTAAATAGTTGTGGTCATTGATTGAGTGATAGATTTTTATGAAAAATTCAATTCAGATTGATATTCAAAAATCATGGTACCACTAAGTTTTTATACATGTACTTTCCTGAAGAATCATAGATTGGAAAGTACTTGCGATCTAAAGAAGACTTCTCTTCTTATACAAGAAATGATGCACTGAATCGTACATCAGATCGAAGAAACATGGATATAAAGTAATCCATGCCCAGGTGAACTTCACCCAGTTGGAGGAACAGCTGTCTTTTTGGCGACAAGCTTTCCCCATCATAAAGCACAGGTTGCAGTCTGAAGTAACTGCAAGCTGATTAGACATGTTTTAACCAGTTAATATAACTTCTGATTGAGCTTCATTTAAAGACCCGTGTCATTATTGAATGACATTTCTAGGACCGTAAATGTTATCGATACCAGAAGACATGCCTTGAAAAACTATTTTTGATATTTTATAATTATTTATTTATTTATTTATTATTTTTTTTATGGTTTTTCTTGGTTTTATATTTTTCTATTTACATTTTGGTTTTATATTTTCCATTTACATTTTGGTATAAGATATGTACAAAGTATATTATTCAATTTAAGAAAATGTTGACATGAATACCGAAATAAGGATACGTTCAGTATGTTGTAGAAATCAGTAGTCAACATCTCTTAAACTTTCACCACCAAAGCTTTCGAGGCTCCTGAATAATCGTATGTAACTTGAGCCTTCTCAATTGTGAAGCTTTGATAGCTTCCCCCCAAACCGACAATCTCCCTTTTGAGCAGTTTCAAAGCTCTCTTTCAAGCTTACATGAGGTAAGTGTACAGCGGAAACCGTAGTAAACCACATCAAGTATTGCCGCTCCTTTTAAGAATAATCATCGTGATTCTCCGTTCGGGGATCATCAAATAGATCAGCAACAAATCATCTCACACTTGAATAATTCTTCTCACATTTCTTCCCGCTGAAGTCTGAAGTAATGCATGCCAAGAGTATCCAGAGACCACTTCCCCCAAGTAGTTGAAGTGATGCAATCAGTCTCATTGTATGAAGCTCAAAAACCCGAAGTACACACTCAATCCTATTAATGAAGTCGAAAACGTAACATCAGGATCTATTAAGACCCGGAAATCCCCTGTTCTCCCTTCAGGAAATCGCAGATGAGAATTGTTACACCAAAGTCAACTAAGTCCCGAGTGTAAGCAATTTATCCCGTATGTAGTCGAAATGATAACACCAAGACAGTACCGTGAAAACCAAGTAAGTCCCGGATGAACACATTTCCTTCTGTAGGATACCGACTAACCAGAGGAATCATCATACAATTGTGTACCTCTTTAACCGTCAGAAACCGTTTCTTACATCTCTTCCCCCACGTAGTTGGAATGATACACCAAAAGGCACGAGTTAATAAAACACTGATTTTCTCTGCGGTTATGACATTTGTCTTCCCGGAATAATCTTCAATTGAGAAGAAGTATAAAGTTCATCACGTGTACTCGTTGTGCATTCAGATGTATATCTCCTTCCCCCTTACTAGTTTTGATACCTCAGAATCAGCAACACATTTTACGCACATATTCTTGAGATCTTGTGAGAAGAACAAAATTGGCTCAAGTGGATCAAGTGAGAATCAACCGCTACCGAAACTGTCTTTGACTATCTTTACCAACCCTTAAGTAGGCTATTTGACGAGATGACTGATGGAACAAACCCGATATACCAAACTTGACACTGAAGTAGAATTCCCCGTTCTCGTGACTTGAACTTGCACTAATGTTGGAAGAACGGTGTAGAGAATTAGTGCTCCAAGCAAATCTCTAAGTACTCAATACCCAACCAAAGTATGAGACATTAACACCTCTTGCGATTATCCACAACGTCATCGGCGTGTGACACTGAGTACTACAACGTAACTCCTTTAAGTGATAGTTAACCAGGTCGTCAAACATTTACCCCGACTGCTGGTAACTAGATAAACTAAGTCTTCAACTTAAATCTTAAGCACGAGCAAGTTATCATTGAAATTCATGCATCCAACCAACCCTGACTTCACGATAGAATAAGACCACGCCTTTGAGAAAGTCAACTTCAACCTCAAATAAGTGATACCTGATCAACTCCATAGTCACAATTAGATGCCCAACAAGTGAGTGAACAAACAATCAAATGTACGTCGATCCACTTGTTCACACTTCTCCCCTCGAAATTGCATATGAGGATGCCATTTTTGATTGAACAAGTGCATATGAGGTTGATCCACTGTTCACACTTCTCCCTCCCAAAAATTGCATTTGAAGTTGCCATTTTTGATCGAGTGAATAAACGTCCAATCTGATGGAAGTAGATCCACTTGATGTCTGAACGAGCATGGAGCAAGTATGAAGCTTTTTGATGAGAATAGTCAGAAAAAAGAAGATTTCTCTTCTTCCGAAGATAAAGCGCACTCAAGCGTACACCTTTCTTTTCTTTGAGGAACGGGGCCTGGAGTGTTTTCAACAGACGCCATTATGTTGACATTGAGGCCTGAGGCTTGAACTGCAGTGTTCAAACGTCATAGTCGATGAAGAACGAGGCCTGAACTGATGTGAACAGACGTCATTATCGTTTCCCCTCATATGTTGTGAACAGCCTGAATCCAAATGTCAAAGGACGATCTGTACGACCTGCATTTGAAAACAGACAAAAGAAGAGAGTTTTGAGTGCCGGATCCCCAATTTAAGTTGGGTTCCAGTTGGTTAGTGCAAACAATCTTTGGAGCTGCTGAAACCATAGGTGCCTTGGTTTTATCAATAGGGGCAACACTAGTAGATACAATGGACCTAGTTACAGGGCATTGTGTATCTAAAGGGATAACTCTACCAGTTGGCTTCCATTCCTTAACAGGCACTACTCTAGGCATGGTAATCCTCGTTAAAGGGCAATGTTCGCCTAGTGTGAAGATTCGGCCCGTGGGCTTCCACTGAAAGCCCACATTGGTAAACATTTTCCCTGTAGGTTTCCAAGATTGCTTAATTTGTCTAGCTCTCCAAACTTTCTTAACTGGGGTTTTGTTGGATGACTTCAAAAATTTCTCAACACATTTATCATGATTACCCAAAATTAAACAATCATTACATGTTTTGCAAAGTGAATTAGAATTTGAATTATGATACCGTTTGTTCAAATCTGACTTATTGTTCCTCATGTGGTCTTCTACTTTCTTCTTAGGAACACTTTTAGCTGGTGAAGTCCTATAATTCTTTATATTTCTCCTAGGTTTTGACTCGCTAGCTTTAGTGTCTCTGGTAACTCCTGTAGAAGGACTGATGGGAATCTTAGTCCTTTTCACTTCCAGTTGCTGAACATGTTTTGATGTGTTGGGATCTGAAGTTTCCAAGGGTGCCTCAAAGGTTACATGCTTATTCTTAGTTGTAGAGGATGATGCAACAAATCTATCTCTTTTGTTCTCTATCTTAGGACCTGTGCCAATGACGTATTCTAACAATTCCTGAGACCGTTTAGTAAGGAAACATGCATCTACAATTGCACTATCATGTGGTTTGTCAATCCTATCCTCTTCTACGATCTCACGAAGAATATAAAGGCTTTCCCTAAGATGATTGAGATATACTTGATGGGCAGACCTATTGTTCCTAAGGGAAGGCGAAATAGGTACAACATCCACATCATACTTACAACAAGCAGGAATCTTTGACACAACATTATCACTAGTGATGAATGGCATTTTCCCTTTCACCTGAGTCTTTAGATTCTCAATTTCATTTAACAAAGATGTTATCTTTTCATTATGACTGTTACGTGTAACTTTAATTGAATCATATAACTCTTTGAAATGCTGTTTGACTTTTGAATTTTCAGCTCGAAAACACTCATTTTCATGGTGTAACTTATTGATGGTGTCTTGATAGTGAAAATTCTGAGAATCTAAAGACGATGGTTTATTGGTGCCATACACATCACTCTTGTTTGATTTTAATTGGTCAATTTGAGCCCTCAATTTTTGAATCGTGTTAGTGTGAGCTTGAATTTTTTCATCGCGTTTGCTTAATTCAAAATATGTATCAAATTCAGGTACATCCGAAGATGTCTTTGCATTTGAGTTTTTACATCTTTCTTCTAAGTGTTGATATTTTAATTGTAAATTAAGATGATCAACCTCTAGTTTTGAAAAACGTTTAGCCATGTTATCATGGTCATCATTTTGAATTTTCTCATGCAATTTCCAATTCTCCCCCTCAAGCTCAACAACACGATTCTGGGAAGCATGCAGTGCAATAGACAATTCATGAAATTGACAAGCAGTTAGTGTAGCATCAGTAGCAATATAAAACACATCCTGGGCAACACATTTAGTAATCAAATTCTCATTGGCGATGAGAATGTTTTTTCTCTCAATCTCACTACTCTTAAGTTCTATCGCACATTGGGACACTTCATTTTCCATATCTTTAAATACTGCTTTCATCTCATTTACATCATTTCTAAGGGTTGTTTGCATACCCTCAAAATGTTCCTTAAGAAGCTTAAAGAATGGAATAACCTTAGTTAAGTAGCATTCTTTGGTAAGTTCAAAACCTCTTTCCCCTTCAGTTATTCCCGTTGGTGTAATTCTCTTTTTACAAGTTTTATCAAAATCAGCAAATAGTTGACAAAGAACATATATGCTAATTAGAGTTTTACATTTTGTGGGAAGAGTTAACGGAACTAAGTGCCTAGGTGTATTGGGAGGAAACACCGTTGCAGCCGCTATTTTCCTAAGGGGTGGGGTATTGTCCTTAAGTGCATCCGCCTTTCTCTTTACTATGTCCAAAGACCAAAATATTTGTTCAGGCGTTAACTTAGTTTGAGGTGCAAAGATAGTCAACCGATTTTGCTCATAGTAATTATGGGGTTTAACTATGACTCGTTTGGCTATACATTTTGGGTCCTTCATTTTTTCAGCTAATCTCTCTCTGTTTCTGTCCTCTATCTCATTACTCTCTTCAAGTGATGACACATCAGGGGGTGCATGAACAGTCTTAAGCATTTCATTTCCAACATATAAAGCAGGTTAGGCTACCTTAGCATTCCTAAGAAGAGCTAATTTAGGTTCACCTACATTATATTCACTATGTTTATCACATAATTTTTTATGCTTTTGCATCATTTGAGCAGTTTGTCTGGTCTGGTCTTGTGTGTACAACTTGTTCTCAATCTTGTTTTTCAACGTTTTAAGTTTGGAAAAATCATTTAGGAGTTTTGATTCTTTTTCTTTGAAGTCCTGTTTTAGTGTAATTACACTTTCTTGAATCTCCTGTTTTTGCTTAACAGTTTGATTAAGTTGTGTTCTTAAAGAATCTAACTCCCTTTTTAATGTTTCTTCCCTTAAATTACGTTTAGTTACAAGTGTACGCATTTGCCAATCCATTTTTTGTTCTCATTCATTTAGCTCAAATTTTGCACGTTGTTCATATATGGCAACCTGATCTTTATATATGCTAAGCCTAGTGATCAAGGTGTCATCGGGGATAAACACAGTGTTCTCATGCAACTCACAAGTATTATCTACCACATAAGCCTTATCTACCACACAAGCATTTTCTACACCACAAGCATTTTCTACAACAGAAGATGCACTACTTGGTACATCAGACATGTCGTTGTGATTCACATATTGTTCATATGAAATAACATTGCTGTTTCCCATATTAACAGTATCTGATTCAACATCGTCTGTCTGTTGTACTTCGGTGGGAACCTTCTGTTCATCTACCATGTCATAAAGTTTTAGTACCTCATATATTACAGATGCTTTGGAAGAACCAGCTTGTTGAGGTGATGAGACAACAGAAGATATATTGGCCATAAAGATAGTCTGAGCGGTGGGTTCATCATCAACATCCGAATCAAATGCATCACAATCTTCAGCTTGGAAGATGTTTGGGTCGTTGACGGCCATATCTTGAACCGGTTGATCATCCACATCTGCATCAAATGTGTTTCCCCCATCACCAGCAAGGAACAAAAGCCCTTCCTCATCCAGAACTACTCCCTTCTCCTGAGCTTGCATTAGCAACATCTTGTCCTTGAAGTAATCAGAGTTCTGAGGACGCTTGGGCTGATTGCAGTTCCTAGCAATATGTCCCAACCCACCACAGTTGTAACACTTTGCTTGCCTTCCCTGTCCTTGGTTGACATTTCCACCTCTGTTTTGAATATTCCCCCTACCAACATTCCTTGGATTCAAATTTTGTCTTCCTTGAACATTCTGAACAATGATTCTTCAATCTTCCACAGTTGCTTGGTTGTGTGGGTTTGAGGAAGTTCGAAGTTGATTGTTGGTTTGTGAGAGTGTTGCACGGAACTGTTGAACAAGCAAGGAGACTTGATTGGAAAGATCATCAATCCTCTGATCAGTGAGAGAATACCCTGAATCCAGCTGAGGGTTCAAAGTAGGCTGTGGGTGCATTGATGATTGAGCAAACAATGTCTGATTCTGTGATGAGACGGGATGATTCTAACACCCCGTTAATTTTTAAATAGCAGTGGAAGACTTAAACGGGGTATTACCAACTAGATCACAGTCATAAGTATAGATTTTTGATAAAAAGGGAAATTTTATATCATTCAATGAAAACTCAATATTCAGAGATTACATATTTGTTATCAAAAGGGGTAGTAATTCACAAAAGTGATGATGAGTTTGAAAAGAATGATATAGTTATTAGAAATAAAGGTGGGTCTTTTCTCCATGCCCGTGCCAACTCCGTGCTTGAGATTTCTTTAATTACCTGAGATAAACATGCTTAAAATGTCAACACAAAGGTTGAGTGAATCCATAGTGTTTTATTTGTAATAGTTTGAACACAAGATAAATAATAGTGAAACAATGATATTGCAGGGGTAATAATCAAATAGATAAATATTGCACTAAGCCTCATGAAACGCAAACCTTAACGTGTAGGGGTAGTAATAATAAATATCCCAATCATAGCAATGATATGGGTGATAAATGCCCTGGTGTAGGAGTTTTGCCATACTCAACTTCGAATAAAGTGCATTTGTCTATCAATCCGGCTAACACTATGGCTATCTATCCGGCTAGTACAAATGGGATGTCAACTTCCAATAGATCTATTCACAAAATTCGCGTTCACTCGCAAGTGATTAATGGTTCATGATAAGGGACTTTTAAATTGGCGGGGTAATAACTTAGGCAATATTACTTAGCAATATCAATCAGGGAAGCATACAGAAAAATACTTGTGTTCGGTTTTATAGCATGTATCTCCCCACGGGATTTGAAAACATAGTAAAAAGTGGGACTATGAACTCACCTCGGTAGTGTAGTAAACGGGTAGTAAATCAAATAGTGAAATGAATAGCTCCCAACTTGCGACCTAGAATAATGTGATATATTTAGAATATTATTAACTCTTTGGTTTTAATATGGGAAATGGCGAATGTGAAACCATATGTGAGATCGTGACGTATTCCGGTGACGTGGTCGTTTAGGGGAATCAAAACGGTGACTTCAAGATGTTACGTTAAATACTCGTGGGAAATTGTGAAGATAGAAATGTGGAATAATATAAGTATTTTACTTTTGTACATTTACACAATTATCCTTATGTTTATACAATTGACGCATTTAACCCTCGGAGATTAAATAATTATAAGTTTTAGATAAAAGTATATATTTACACATTAACCCTTGGTCTTCTCGTTAATTACAAAACTGCCCCTTTTGTTAATACTTTACCTTTTGGACTTTTACACAAATGGTCCCTAAACCACGGAACTTTTACCAAACTAGTCCAAGCGTTAAATGTTACTCCTTAAACCATAACTTTCTGAAATGGCAACTTTAGTCCTTCGACTTATATCAAAAGCATCATTTACATGTTCAACCTTCCTTTTATAAAAAGTTACATATTATACCCTTCCAAACCGTATTCTTTGCAAAACAAGTCCAATGTTTACACTTCAAAAACATTATACTTTACTTATCATTTTCTTGTTTCATTTACTTCATTCGACACTTATTATACATCATAGTTCTCATTTTTAATTCTTGGCATTCCACAGATTCGAAAACAGTTTAGAAAAACAAGTGGGTTGGTTTTGGGCTTGTTAGCCCATCGTGGCCCAATGTGGTTTCAAAAGAAAACGTTAATATGGTTCGACTGGGTAGGTTCTGTGACATTTTCGTGTGGCGTTTAAGGTTAAATCTTTTGCATGTTTCGTTATTTCGTTTTCTCTTTTAACAAGGATTCGAATGGTGCAAGGTTTCATACATGTTGAACGTATAGTTAAAGAGTTATCGAGACGTTGTTTAAGTGTTTAAATGTGCTTTAGCGTGTGTGTGTATTGTTATAAGTTTGTGAACTCGTTTTAAATAAATGTTCGAATCGTAAAAAGAAAGAGTGCGAATGAAAAGAGAGTGGCGAGGACTTATGACACCAACGAGGGTGGGACGTTCGAATGAAGGTGGTGACTTAACGAGACTTCGAACAAAACTTAACCCAATTCCTTCCAAGCAAACCCACGATCAACTATAACCCAAAAGAACTTTAAACTCGTAATGTGACCCAAGTATATCCTTTGCTTGCTTCCTCCCTTGCTTCGACAGAAACTCAACCGAGAATAAGAGTGTGTATATTGTTTTGTGTTTTCGTTTTATGGCATGTTCGAGTGAGGTGAGCTTGCTGGGTTTATATAGGAACACAAGTATGGCTTTAGGAGTATTATATTCTAGCATGCATGGTTGTAAGGTCTTGTCGTAGAAGGTGTAGGGTGAAGGTTTTTGTGGTTGGTTAGTATGCTTTGTGCAATACAAGATGTGACTTGAGATTTATGGGTCAACATAGCGAAGTACTTCTCAGTTAGGATAGGGAAAAAGAGAAAGGAGGAGGTAGCATGTTGGAGGTTTGGAAACATACCATCCATTGGTTCTTAGTGATTACAAGAAAAGAGTATGGATTTTATTATATTTTAAGGTTTAGCTTAGTAGGGTGGCTTAGTTTTTCTGTTGATTCACACGCAAGAGGGATAAGGAATGGAAGTATCATGTGAATCGTGTGGTTATGTCGAATCACAAGGAGCAATGTGATATTCCATATTATCAAAAGTGAGTATGGGATTATGATTTGTTTATTCTTTAGGTTAAGTAGTGTAGTTTGACTTGTGCTTTGGTGGTCTTACACGTTAGCAGCAAAAGCAAAAGGAAGAATAGAAAAGTGTGTACTATATGCTAAGTCTAATCGTATGGCAGTAAACAAAAATGAAGTAAGCTAACTTTGTAATTTGTATAAATGAAATATGGGCTTGGTGTATGTGGGTTTGTGTGTGATCCAAAAGAAAAGAAGAAAATATAGTGGGGCGTGGGCTTGTGTGATGGTTCGGCCCAAAGGAGAAAAGAAAATGGAAGTGGGCTTGAGGTGGTATTTGGCCCATGTGTGGAAATGAAAAGAAAATATATCAAGTGTAATTAGTTGTGTTGTTACGTGTAATATACTTGGTGAAACTGTTGACTTTCGTGTATTCGTCCATCAGTATAAACGGTGTAGTAATTTGTGATATTTGTGTAACTTTTATGGTCGGTACGCAAGTGAGCTATTCAGGGGAATTCAAGTTCGTTGGGGTATTCTGGTGATCATTGTCATATTCATATATGTATTTAAAAAAAAATATAACCCGTATAAAAGGTTACTAGACAATAATGGGAAATAATTGGTGATTAATATTATTAATGACATGGGATTTTTACGAGGGGTTACAGTACCTACCCGTTAGACTGGATTCATCCCGAATCCTAAAGTGTGGTAGTTGTCGGGGTTGTTTCATCAAACAAGTGGGGGTAGGTAGAACGGATTTTGTCTTCGCGTTCCCATGTGTACTCCGGTCCTCTCTTAGAGTTCCATCTGACTTTGACTATGGGAATACGGCTTTGCTTTAGTTGTTTGACGCCTCTATCTAAGATTTCCATTGGTTCTTCAACGAAATTTAGTTTGTCGTTGAGTTGGATCTCTTTCAAGGGTACGACCAAAGTTTCGTCAGACAAAGATTTCTTCAGGTTCGATACGTGAAAGGTGCTATGTACTCTACTGAGCTCTTCAGGGAGTTCGAGCTTGTATGCTACAGGACCAATCCTCTCTAGGATCTTAAATGGTCCAACATATCGTGGATTTAACTTCCCGCTTTTCCCAAATCTAATCATTCCTTTCCAAGGAGATACTTTCAACATGACTCGATCTCCAACTTCGAATTCCATAGGCTTTCTTCTCACATCGGCATAACTCTTCTGTTGATCTCGGGCGGCTTGTAAACGTTGCTTGATTTGGAAAATCTTTTCGGTGGTTTTGTGTATGAGTTCGGGTCCTGTGATTTGTACATCTCCGACTTCGGTCCAACAAATCGGTGATCGGCATTTCCTACCGTAAAGTGCTTCGAATGGAGCAGCTTTAATGCTAGCGTGATAACTATTGTTGTACGAAAACTCTGCTAACGGTAAGTGTTTATCCCAACCTTTTCCAAAATCGATCACACATGCTCGTAGCATGTCCTCCAAGGTTTGGATAGTTCTTTCACTTTGACCATCGGTCTGTGGGTGATAAGCGGTGCTCATATCTAATTAGGTATTCAGAGCTTTCTGCAACGACTGCCAAAACCTAGACGTGAAACGACTATCTCGATCTGAGATGATGGAAACCGGCACACCATGCCGTGAAACTATTTCCTTCAAATATAATCGTGCAAGAGTATTCATGTCGTTAGTTTCTTTGATTGCTAAGAAATGTGCGGATTTAGTGAGGCGATCAACAATGACCCAAATGGTATCGAGTCCACCCGATGTCTTAGGTAGTTTGGTGATGAAGTCCATTGTGATCCTTTCCCATTTCCATGTTGGGATTTCCGGTTGTGTCAACATTCCGGACGGGCTTTGGTGTTCTGCCTTTACTCTAGCACACGTCAAACATTTTTCGACATACATGGCGATGTCGGCCTTCATGTTTGGCCACCAATACAACTTCTTGAGATCCTGATACATCTTATCAGATCCCGGATGAATGGAATATTTCGTCTTGTGGGATTCGTGCATGATAAGATCACGCATTCCTCCGTGAAGTGGAATCCATGCTCTATCGCCGAAACACAACGTACCGTCTTGTTTCCTCACAAAGCCGTTCTCGATCTCTGGCATCCTATGAATTCTCTCATTCGGTCTGTTTTCTTCCTTCAGGGCTTCGACCTGAGCTTCCAAAATCTTTGCCGGCAATGGTGAATTAATTGTCATTCCCAATGATCTGACTCTAAGGGGTTTGATTCGTTCCTTTCGGCTTAAGGCATCAGCTACAACATTTGCCTTTCCAGGATGATAACGAATCTCACAATCATAATCACTAAGTAAATCCAACAATCGGCGTTGTCGCATGTTTAGCTCCTTCTGATCCAGAATATGTTGAAGACTTTTGTGATCAGTATATACCGTGCATTTGGTGCCATACAAGTAGTGTCTCCACATCTTAAGAGCGAATACTACTGCTCCTAATTCGAGATCATGAGTGGTGTAGTTCTTTTCGTGGGTTTTCAGTTGCCGAGAGGCATATGCAATAACTTTGTTCCTTTGCATTAATACAGCGCCTGGGCCTTGAATGGATGCGTCGCAATAAACCACGAAGTCTTCGCTTCCTTCAGGTAATGCTAATATTGGTGCTTCGCAAAGTTTCTGCTTCAAGAGTTGAAAAGATGACTCTTGTTTCTCTCCCCATTCAAACTTCTTCTTCTTTTGGGTCAACTCTGTCAAAGATTTAGCGATTTTTGAGAATCCCTCGATAAATCTCCGATAGTACCCGGCAAGTCCTAAGAATTGCCGTATCTCTGTGGGGTTCGTAGGGGACGCCCAATCTTTCACTGCTACGATCTTGGCGGGGTCAACGTGAATGCCTTTGCTGTCAATCACATGTCCTAGGAACTGTACTTTTTCGATCCAAAAATCACACTTGGAGAATTTAGCGTACAACTCCTCCTTCTTAAGCAGTTCTAGAATGGCCTTCAAATGTTCAGCGTGCTCTTCTTTGCTGCGGGAGTAGATGAGGATATCATCAATAAATACGATCACGAACTTGTCCAAGTATGGCTTGCACACTCGGTTCATTAGGTCCATAAACATAGCCGGTGCGTTCGTCAGACCAAATGGCATCACTTGGAACTCATAGTGCCCGTATCGTGTACAAAAAGCGGTCTTCGGTATATCTCCCTCTTTAACCCTCAGTTGATGGTACCCTGACCTTAAATCAATCTTCGAGTATACACTCGATCCTTGTAGTTGATCAAACAGGTCATCGATCCTAGGCAGCGGGTATCGGTTCTTTACGGTGTGTTTGTTCAACTCGCGATAATCGATGAACCTCCGGAAAGATCCATCCTTCTTCTTAACAAACAGCACCGGACCTCCCCATGGTGAAGAACTCGGGCGTATGAATCCTTTATCTGACAATTCTTGCAATTGCTCAGACAATTCTTTCATCTCGGATGGTGCTAACCTATAGGGTGCTCGTGCCACTGGTGCTGCTCCTGGCACTAGCTCAATCTGAAATTCTACTTGTCGGGTTGGTGGAAGACCAGGCAAGTCTTCAGGAAATACTTCGGGAAAATCTTTAACTATTGGCACATCTTCTAGTCGCTTCTCCTCCGACTTCTTCTCGGTTACTTGTGCCAAAAATGCGAGACATCCTCGGTCGATATACTTCATCGTTTTGAAGCACGATATGATACTTAGTCGAGTCTTACTCCGTTCGCCACGGACTATTAAAGTTTCTCCTTCACAGGGGATGTGAACAACTTTCTCGTCGGATATGATTCTAGCGTGGTTCTTGGATAACCAATCCATGCCGATGACTACGTCGAAACTACCAAGTTGAATGGGCATGAGGTCTATGTCGAATGGTTGGTTTAGTAACAGTAAGGTGCAATTTTGAATTACGGTGTTCGTTTCCACTAGTTTGCCGTCGGCTAGTTCGATTTCGTAGGTGGCATTCAGTTTAGTCGGGGTAATATCAAGTAAAGACGCAAAAGTAGTAGACACAAAACTTTTTTCGGCTCCAGAATCAAATAAAACTTTAGCAAGATGGTTATTAATGGAAAACGTACCCGTCACAACATCGGGCTCTTGTCCAACATTTCCATCTCCTAGCACATACGCTCTCCCTCGAGCATTGTTGACGGGGTTGGTTACTCGATTTGGACACTGATTCTTGTAGTGTCCCTTCTTTCCACACCCATGGCATACTATGGTCACTGGTTGCAAGTTGGCTCCTGTGGCCTTGCAGTCTTGGGTTTTGTGTCCGGTTTCCTGACATTTTCCGCATCTGGCAAAACAGGGTCCACGGTGTGCAACTTACATCGGTTGCACATGGGAGCGGGTCCAGCATAACCTCCAGTTCTAGTAGGTGTGGCAATGTAAGCTCTTGCAGTTTCCTGCCGGCGGTTCTGTCGGTTGTGATGATGATTTCGACCTTGCTGGTAGCTTTGAGTGCTGTTGCGGTTGTGGTTGTGGTTGTTGTTGTGGTTGTTGTTGTTGTGATGGCCTCTACGATCATCAAACCTCCTTTTGTGATCGTTTCCTCCTTGCGTCTGATTTCGCTTAATTTCCCTCTCAAGCAATTTCTGAGCAATCTCCATTGCTTCCTCCAGAGTCTGCGGTTTGGATACTGTAACAATCCCTTCAATACTTTTGGGTAACCCTTCAACATATCTCTCTAATGTTTTCTCAAAATCCGGCACCTTAGTTGGGCATAGTATTGAGAGCTCTTGGAATCTCCTATCATAAGCCCTAAGATCATATCCTTTTACCATCAAGCGGTCAAACTCATCTTCCAACTTTCGAATTTCGGTGCGAGGACAATACTTCTTCAACATCTTCTGTTTAAACTCAGCCCAAGGAAGTTGGTAAGCCCTGTCGTTACCCATTTTATGAGCAGCGGCGTTCCACCATGACAGTGCGTCATCTGCTAGAGTGCCAGAAGCAAAGGCGACTTTGTCGTTTTCTGCACAGCCACTTCTTGTAAAGACAGTCTCTGAGCGCT
This sequence comes from Artemisia tridentata subsp. tridentata, assembly GCA_021014915.2. Classification (NCBI taxonomy): domain Eukaryota; kingdom Viridiplantae; phylum Streptophyta; class Magnoliopsida; order Asterales; family Asteraceae; genus Artemisia; species Artemisia tridentata. The sequence goes on along the minus strand of CP139502.1, from coordinate 221,825,211 downwards.
CAAACCATCGAGCTAACTCTGTCACTCCTTCAGTACCTTTGAATGTTGGCGGTTTGCAGCTCATGAACTCCTTGTACGTGCACTTGCGAGTCGCAACTGGCACGCTTTCGGCAGTGGGCCTTGTTGCACTGCCGGTGGGAGTCGTGGCTGCAGCTTGAGCTATTAATGCAGTGGTTACACTCTCTGTGATCAACTGGCGGATCTCCTCTGGGGTCATGATCGATCCGGTGACTGCAGTTGTTGTTCTGTTGCGGGTAGCCATGTTCTAACAATGATACAAGAACATACGTTTAGGATTTATGGTTAATATAATCAAGTGAGGTATCATAACTGTCCTCATAATAGTAGCACACAAACATCATCATAAGAAAAAAATATTATAAATAAGCGTCACGACATGTCTGAATACAATCACAACACTTATGGAATGAATCATAATATAGCGATGTATAAGAGAGAATCACAATACACAAATGAAGAAAGCAACCATAACATAGATTAATATTGGTACATAGTAATCGTAACCAACAATGAGTTTTAATAATTTGATACATTGTTTCCAAAAGAACAATACAATACAAGATTATTAATGCCACGCAGGGCAAGTTAAGATGTCACTACTACAACAATACATGGCTAATCTATGAAGTGCCGGGTGCATCTCCAGGTCCGTGCTGTAAACCTCTAACTATCTCAGTCAACTCATCCATCCTCTGGTCTCTGACTCTCTCTCTAGTCTGCATCTCTCCAATCGTACCTCTGAGAGTGTGAATGGTACTGTGGGCTACGGCCAGTGCCTCAGTCTGATGCTCAATCATCTGCTGCTGTATCGCTACCACATCTCTCAGCTGCTGTGTCTCATGACTCTGCGTATCCATCCGATATCCAAACTCAGCAACTGTCTCTCTAACCTCCTCTAACTGGGTACCAAACAGATCAAACACCTCCTCCATAGCTATCCTACCCACCACGAGGTTCTAGACCTCCTCTTGAATGTTCTCGACTCGCTCGAGAGATATATCGTCGATCAAACTCAGCAACTCATCAAGACGATCCTCATGTCGGGCCAGTCTGGCGGCCAGCAGTGGGATGGTGTGGTGGATAGGCTCTCCGGTGACCGGGAGGACAGCTGATGAACACTCACCCAACTCTGAAGCTCTAGGGGCTCCCTCCTGAAGTCTCCAATGACGAATGCAATCTAACAGGAATGACCATCTACGGGCATCAACTCTCCTATGTGGTCTAGGGTAAGTTGCTGCCTCAGTAGCAATCTGAACGTAGGGGTCTGATGGTGAAGGACTCATGGGATGTGCTCTCTCAGAAGAGGGTATGGGAACACTCTGAGCACGCATGGGTGATGATGTAGGAGATGGGATGGGGGATGATAAGGGAACAGTGGTGGTCTGGGTGTAGAACACAGTAGGTGGTGGCATGGGAAATGGTGAATCCTCTGGTGAGAGTGGTGATGTCGGGAGCATATAAGGATAGGGCTGTGGTATTGATGGTGATGGCTCGGGGGAACTGGGTGGTGGTGTAGCTACGAGAGCTGGTGGTGGTGGTATTAGGGCTGGTGGGGGTACGTACTCGCTTCCGAGCAGTGTAAATATAGGTGAAACTGTTAGGGCCGTACTTGTATCTCTTCCCAAAAGGAGCTGGCTCATAAGGCTGGAGGACTCTAACTCGCTTGCGCCGGTAAACCGGTGCAGGCGGGGGTGGTGGTGGAATGGATGCAGCTGAATCAGAAGAGTCTGAGTCGGAGGACTCATCATCAGCCTCTGATCCTGAGGAGTAGTGATCATGGGTAAGAACTCGGCGTAGTGATGGCTCAGGGTGATCATCAGCAGCTAAGAACTGCTGGGACTCATAGTACTGATCGAGAGTCAAAGGACCATAAGCAAGTGAAGATGAAAGTGGGATAGTGGGTGAGATAACTGGTGTCGAAGCGACTTCACCCTCCTCAAAGGGCTCCGTCTCTCCAGATACATCCCCAGATGGGACAACAGATGGGATAACGGGTGAAATAGGTAAGGTGCTATCGGTGTCTATGTCAGATAAAATGATAGTGGGGATGAGAGGTGATGCGGGTAGTGCGTCATCACTGTCAGAAAGTATGATGATGGGGGGTGACATGGTACTGTAATATCCCAATAATAATAAGTGTAAGTCATTAATAATATAAACATGCATTAGTCATAATAACATATGAAAGTGATAAAACTAATTCGTTAGATATGCATAATCTGCCAAGCAAATCTCAATGCAATTATAATAACATTCGTAGGTGATAAAATTTATTCGTTATGCATAATCTGCCAAGCAAATCTCAATGCAAGTACTTGTAGGTGTTGGCACGGAGGGCATAGGGTGGTAGAGTTTTAAAAAATGGTCCTTTTAGAAATCGCGGTTATAGTCCAATGTTTTTAAAAAAAAATCATTTGGTTCTTTATAACCTTGTCTCTGATGCCAATCTGTAACACCCCGTTAATTTTTAAATAGCAGCGGAAGACTTAAACGGGGTATTACCAACTAGATCACAGTCATAAGTATAGATTTTTGATAAAAAGGGAAATTTTATATCATTCAATGAAAACTCAATATTCAGAGATTACATATTTGTTATCAAAAGGGGGTAGTAATTCACAAAAGTGATGATGAGTTTGAAAAGAATGATATAGTTATTAGAAATAAAGGTGGGTCTTTTCTCCATGCCCGTGCCAACTCCGTGCTTGAGATTTCTTTAATTACCTGAGATAAACATGCTTAAAATGTCAACACAAAGGTTGAGTGAATCCATAGTGTTTTATTTGTAATAGTTTGAACACAAGATAAATAATAGTGAAACAATGATATTGCAGGGGTAATAATCAAATAGATAAATATTGCACTAAGCCTCATGAAACGCAAACCTTAATGTGTAGGGGTAGTAATAATAAATATCCCAATCATAGCAATGATATAGGTGATAAATGCCCTGGTGTAGGAGTTTTGCCATACTCAACTTCGAATAAAGTGCATTTTTCTATCAATCCGGCTAACACTATGACTATCTATCCGGCTAGTACAAATGGGATGTCAACTTCCAATAGATCTATTCACGAAATTCGCGTTCACTCGCAAGTGATTAATGGTTCATGATAAGGGACTTTTAAATTGGCGGGGTAATAACTTAGGCAATATTACTTAGCAATATCAATCAGGGAAGCATACAGAAAAATACTTGTGTTCGGTTTTATAGCATGTATCTCCCCACGGGATTTGAAAACATAGTAAAAAGTGGGACTATGAACTCACCTCGGTAGTGTAGTAAACAGGTAGTAAATCAAATAGTGAAATGAATAGCTCCCAACTTGCGACCTAGAATAATGTGATATATTTAGAATATTATTAACTCTTTGGTTTTAATATGGGAAATGGCGAATGTGAAACCATATGTGAGATCGTGACGTATTCAGGTGGCGTGGTGGTTTAGGGGAATCAAAACGGTGACTTCAAGATGTTACGTTAAATACTCGTGGGAAATTGTGAAGATAGAAATGTGGAATAATATAAGTGTTTTACTTTTGTACATTTACACAATTATCCTTATGTTTATACAATTGACGCATTTAACCCTCGGAGATTAAATAATTATAAGTTTTAGATAAAAGTATATATTTACACATTAACCCTTGGTCTTCTCGTTAATTACAAAACTGCCCCTTTTGTTAATACTTTACCTTTTGGACTTTTACACAAATGGTCCCTAAACCACGGAACTTTTACCAAACTAGTCCAAGCGTTAAATGTTACTCCTTAAACCATAACTTTCTGAAATGGCAACTTTAGTCCTTCGACTTATATCAACAGCATCATTTATGATGAGTGTGTGAATACTCATCATTTTTACCTAATCTGAGCTGCCAAAACATCCAAAAACACTCAGAAATGCATCATAATACTGAAATTATCCCAGAATTGTGTTTTATATGTTTCAGATGCAAAATGTTTAAAAACAGATAAAAAACGAACAAAGTTTGCATAATTGGCAGTTTCAGTCCCTCAACTTTCAAAAGTTGTCAAAACTAGTCCCTGGTTATTCTAAAAACAGGAAAAGTCATCAAAGGTCCTTTAAGAATCATAAAATTACATAATAAGTCCTTTGGTGCAAAGTTTCATAAAATTACAAATTTAGTCCCTCAACTTTGAAAAATGTCAAAAATGGTCCTTAAGGTTTTAAAAATGGAGAATTATCAAAAATAAACCTTTGAACTAATCATATATGGCATAATTGGTCCTTGTGATATTTATTGTGAATTTACAGATTGGCCCTTCATGTTTCAGAAAATACAAGAATGGTCCTTGGGCTATTATTGCTACAAACCAAACCGGATCCAACAATAAATAAAACCCAACACCCTATTAAACTAAACCCAACCCATCCTAAACAACCCAACCCATCCCAATCTTATTACTAAACCCAGCCCAAGCCCAATCCTTAAATAAAATATACCCAACCCGGCCTGGTATTTAAAACCAGAGTTTGACTCTGGTCAAACTCTTCTTCCTCACACAACCCCGCCAAACCACCATCACCCCTAGTTTCTCTGCAATACCACTCCCCCTCCTCCTACACGCTACCTAACCACTCCAAAAGCATTAAATGCTTCCTCCCCACTCCCTCAGACCCATGTGATAACCTATCCACTACTAGTACTTTTGGCGCCAAAAATGATTTAAGTGGCTGAGATGATTTGAAGCCCATCCAAAGGTGTAGAATTGATCAGAGACCAAGAGAAGACTTATCCCATCTTAATTTTATATATATAGGATCTCTTGTAAGCCATAAAAGATATGTAGTTTTATTTTCTTAATCGTATTGTAATTTATTTATCAAGCTTAATCAAATTTCGTTTTTAATTATCATTCCATGTTACTAGAGACCTGTTTTATGTTACTCAGTTGTATAATCATTAAGTGTTAATTAAAATCCTAAGTTTGAAATTTACATGGTTACCATTAATTCGAATTAAGTAATCTAGTGTTTGTAAAAGCTTGTCATCTGTTTGTATAAACTCATATAAGCTCTACATAGCTTATGATGAGCTTTTGATAAGTTTCACAGTCCTAATGCAAGATATTCAAGAACAGTCAACGAAAGTCAACTCTGGGTGGAATAAGCTACTCTGGGTATTAAAAGCTAATCTGGAAGGCTTAGTGTAGTTTTCTAGCTTGTGTGAACAAGTTAGAATAGGTTCTGGTCCTTGTTCTTTGTTCTCAGTTGAAGTTCATTTGTAAGCCTTTTGATCAAATTTAGCATTTTACTGTATCAGTAGTTTATTGCTTGAATTTTGGTGTTATTATGTCTCTGTGGTGATTGTTAAGTGATATTAAGTTTTAAATAGGTAGCTTGTTCTTTGGATTTTCCTGTTGCTAAGGAACTCCATTTGTGCAGTCACTATAGCAATTGGTCCATCTTTGTGTTTCTTGCTGCTACTATTGGATTTTTATGCTTGCTTGATCTTGTGTAATGATCTTATGAGTTCTGAATTCAGTATTGTGGTTTAAATCTGTGTGTTGCTTTGAAAATCAGTCATTAAGGGTTGTTTGGATTTTACTGTTCCATCTGTGTTGCTGAGTGTTTGTGTTGTTAACTGCTATTGATACATGTTACTTTAGTCAAGAACAACTCAGAGAAACATTAAAAACTAGTCCTTATTCAGTGAAAAGTCAAAATCACTTTTAATCTCACATAAGTTCATCACTGTTGGATGTTAACCTGTGAAATTCATCACAGTTGATCAAAACTTGTTAAAATGGATTAATCTCATCTTAGTTTATCTTAATACATCACAATTAGTTACTTAGGATCAATCAAATTTGGATTAAGTCAACTTTAGTGTTTTTCTGCAAAAGTCAAAATCATCAGGTTTGAGTGTTGATTTGCATCTGATCTTGCCTTCAATTGGACTTCAATTGGTGTGTTTGTGATGGGGCTTTTTGTGTTTCTGAATAGTTCATACTGCTAGCTTGCTTTTGCCCCCATAAGATTGCATCTCAGAGCTTATTTAGTGTGCTTAAATTGCCTTGAAAGTTAGCAATTTTCAGAGCTTTCTGTTTTAGCTTTGTTGCTGCTAATCTTCTTTCTAGCTTAATTACTTGTGCTTATTTGTACTTTTCAGTTGTTTTAAGCTTATAGTAGTGTATTAAGCCTGTCCTGATCATTTGGTTGAGTTTTGTGCTTTTTAGCTTATTTTTAGCTTATTTGCCAACTGCTTATCTGCCTAATTCAGCTCTCCAGGCTTATTAAACTTTTGATTTTATTTTTCATAGCTTTTAAATATTAATTTTGGCTTATCCTGAATTTTTCAGATTTTTCCTTAGTCATTTGATATTTTTAATCTCTTTTATTAGTTTCTATTAGCAATAAAATCATAATAAATAGAAAAATAATCAGAAAAATATAAATCCAATTTTCATAATTTTCTTTTGTCATTTTTAATCTAGGAAAAATATAATCTTATTTTTAGACCTTAAGAAAATCAAAAATAGAAATATAGTGATAGCTTCTATTTAATAGAATTTATCTTTTTAAATTTTAATTAAGTAAGTTTCATTTTTATAATTTTCTTAGCTGATATTTACTTAATAATATTTTTATAAAAAGTTTTAGATTTTTATTTGTTCATTTAGTATTTTTTTTTAATTTTAAATAGTTTAATAAGTAATTAAATAAATAAATAATTAATAATAATTAAATAAAAAGTATAAAAAAATATAATTTAAGTTTTTAAATAAGTTTTAAGTCATTTTACATTTTTAGGTTTTAAATTTCATAAATTTTATTTTTTGTCCCATTTTAGCTTTTCCGTTACGCGTTTTAGTTTCATTTTATTCACGTTTAATTATCTTGTGAATATTTGTTTATCATTTGTTATTTAGAGTTGTTAAAAAAGCAAAATCAAAAGCAATCTAAATCATCAGTCACTCTAATCCTAGCTTTTCACAGTTGGCCCATTCACACCTCGTTGGGAAACGATTCGGGTAATTATTTGCCTGTCTTAACACTACACACGAACGTGAGTTTTTGCAAGTATCCTTTTTCACAAAGGGGTAATTTGTAATTATTCACGAGCATCCGCTGTCTGCATTTATTTATAGGTGTATTCGCGACGGATCAATTTACATGTTCAACCTTCCTTTTATAAAAAGTTACGTATTATACCCTTCCAAACCGTATTCTTTGCAAAACAAGTCCAATGTTTACACTTCAAAAACATTATACTTTACTTATCATTTTCTTGTTTCATTTACTTCATTCGACACTTATTATACATCATAGTTCTCATTTTTAATTCTTGGCATTCCACAGATTCGAAAACAGTTTAGAAAAACAAGTGGGTTGGTTTTGGGCTTGTTAGCCCATCGTGGTTTCAAAAGAAAACGTTAATATGGTTCGACTGGGTAGGTTCTGTGACATTTTTGTGTGGCGTTTAAGGTTAAATCTTTTGCATGTTTCGTTATTTCGTTTTCTCTTTTAACAAGGATTCGAATGGTGCAAGGTTTCATACATGTTGAACGTATAGTTAAAGAGTTATCGAGACGTTGTTTAAGTGTTTCAATGTGCTTTAGCGTGTGTGTGTATTGTTATACGTTTGTGAACTCGTTTTAAATAAATGTTCGAATCGTAAAAAGAAAGAGTGCGAATGAAAAGAGAGTGGCGAGGACTTACGACACCAACGAGGGTGGGACGTTCGAATGAAGGTGGTGACTTAACGAGACTTCGAACAAAACTTAACCCAATTCCTTCCAAGCAAACCCACGATCAACTATAACCCAAAAGAACTTTAAACTCGTAATGTGACCCAAGTATATCCTTTGCTTGCTTCCTCCCTTGCTTCGACAGAAACTCAACCGAGAATAAGAGTGTGTATATTGTTTTGTGTTTTCGTTTTATGGCATGTTCGAGTGAGGTGAGCTTGCTGGGTTTATATAGGAACACAAGTATGGCTTTAGGAGTATTATATTCTAGCATGCATAGTTGTAAGGTCTTGTCGTAGAAGGTGTAGGGTGAAGGTTTTTGTGGTTGGTTAGTATGCTTTGTGCAATACAAGATGTGACTTGAGATTTATGGGTCAACATAGCGAAGTACTTCTCGGTTAGGATAGGGAAAAAGAGAAAGGAGGAGGTAGCATGTTGGAGGTTTGGAAACATACCATCCATTGGTTCTTAGTGATTACAAGAAAAGAGTATGGATTTTATTATATTTTAAGGTTTAGCTTAGTAGGGTGGCTTAGTTTTTCTGTTGATTCACACGCAAGAGGGATAAGGAATGGAAGTATCATGTGAATCGTGTGGTTATGTCGAATCACAAGGAGCAATGGGATATTCCATATTATCAAAAGTGAGTATGGGATTATGATTTGTTTATTCTTTAGGTTAAGTAGTGTAGTTTGACTTGTGCTTTGGTGGTCTTACACGTTAGCAGCAAAAGCAAAAGGAAGAATAGAAAAGTGTGTACTATATGCTAAGTCTAATCGTATGGCAGTAAACAAAAATGAAGTAAGCTAACTTTGTAATTTGTATAAATGAAATATGGGCTTGGTGTATGTGGGTTTGTGTGTGATCCAAAAGAAAAGAAGAAAATATAGTGGGGCGTGGGCTTGTGTGATGGTTCGGCCCAAAGGAGAAAAGAAAATGGAAGTGGGCTTGAGGTGGTATTCGGCCCATGTGTGGAAATGAAAAGAAAATATATCAAGTGTAATTAGTTGTGTTGTTACGTGTAATATACTTGGTGAAACTGTTGACTTTCGTGTATTCGTCCATCAGTATAAACGGTGTAGTAATTTGTGATATTTGTGTAACTTTTATGGTCGGTACGCAAGTGAGCTATTCAGGGGAATTCAAGTTCGTTGGGGTATTCTGGTGATCATTGTCATATTCATATATGTATTTAAAAAAAATATAATCCGTATAAAAGGTTACTAGACAATAATGGGAAATAATTGGTGATTAATATTATTAATGACATTGGATTTTTACGAGGGGTTACAATGATGATATGCTTGATCAAGTTGTAGTTGATTGTACGGCTGAACATTTGAAATCAATGCGAGTGGATCACTGGTTGTTGTAGGATTGAGTTTCTCCCTGAGTAGACGATCATAAACCGCATGCTTTTGATGTTGTTGTAGATAAGCATATAGCTGTTCATAATTGGTCTGCCTCAAACCTTTGTTGAGCTTGACTGCAGTGACAAATCTGTCCCATTCAGGTGACATGTTGTTCACGAACTTGGAATTGAGTTGGATGTTGGGCATAGTCATTCTGATGATTCTCATGTCGTTTACCAGCTTGTGAAACCTCACATAGTAATCCGTGATGTTTTCCCCAGGGTTCATCTTGAAATGCTCAAATTCTTCATACAGTTGCAACTCCCGATCTTCTTTGTTAACTCTGATCCAGCCAGAAGCATCTTGACATTGTCCCAAACAGCTTTGGCTTCAGTGTTGAAATTGATGAGTTTTTAAACATCTTTGGGCAGGCCTTGAATTACAATATTGGAAGCTCGGATGTCAGCATCATACCGCTTCTTTTCTTCCTCATTTAGATCATTGTATTGACGTGGCCTATCAATCCCAAAGGTGACCGTTCCATCCTCAGCAGTAGCCACTGCATCTCGAGTGGTGCCCATTTGAAATGGTCCTTCATCAATAGATTTAAGAATATTAAATCCATTTTCTTTTCCCAAGCAGTAGAGTCGAATTCTTTGTACCCATGACTCATAATCCGTCCTATCCAGCATAAGAGGGCGGGTATCGGACCCGGCAGCTTGAATGTCATCAGAAGCAGTGCTTGTCATGATGTAAACGGGATTTTACAACTCTTGTGATTTAAACCGATAAATTGGATCTTTCGCAGGATTTTCTAAAATCAACAAAAGAAACCGTAAACGAATAACCAAAAGTAAACTACAATATTGATCTTCAAAAATTCAAGTTACAGAAGTCAAATTGCAACTGATCAAATCGCAACAAGTCAAATCACAGTTTGTCAAATCGCAAGAAGTCAAATCGCAACTAACCAAATCGCAATGAGTCAAATCGCAAGTGTCAACTCGCAACCTCAAATCGCAACAGGTCAAATCGCAATTCATCAAATCGCAACAAGTCAAATCGCTATTAGTCAAATCACAATAAATCAACAGTAAGTCAAATCGCAAAGATCAAATCGCAGGCTTTGGCAAATCGTAGACTTTGGCAAATCGCAAACTTTGTCAAATCGCAGACTTTGGCAAATCGCAAACACAATTAAATCGCAACCCCGAAAGCCTCAAATCGCAACTGTCAAATCGCAAGACACAATAAGACAGAACCGTCGCCATCTGGTCAAATCGCAACACGCAAAACGGCAAAACAGTCCCTTTCATGCGATTTGTCTTCTTTTCCCTTTAAAGTAATACGCCAAATCGCAATTCCAATGCACACCAAATCGCAACTGCACTTTTCCAACCAAAGCTCAAATCGCAGCTAAGAACAACTTACCGAGGACCAAATCGTAAGCAAGAAAAACTTGAGTATACCACTCAAATTTACTCAAACTGCCTCTAAACGAATGAAATACACAATCCAACTACTAAACCAAACTTATATAACACTTTTAAACAAGAAAGTACAAGTCTTTAACGGATTCAACAACAAACTAAGCCGAACAAGTGATATTCCATAAACTACTATTCGAACAAAAAAAAACAACCTTAAATCCAAAACTAACCAAACAAATCCGTGAACATACACTCAAACGAACCTAACCTGGCTCTGATACCAATTGTAAGACATTCACAATATATATCACACGTATGGATTTAAGTTTGGCCGATTAGTATAAGAATTCTAGAGAGAGAATGAGAAGTTGGGAGCCTTTGTAGAGAGAGAAGTAGAAGATGTTAGATTGAAAGTGTGAAAGGTCCAACCCTTCCCTTGTGTGGGAAGGGCTTTATATAGTACAATATTAGGCGCCCCGTGTGGGCTGTGGAGTGAGCTGACAGTGGGTAAAGACCCGACCCACTCCACAATTACTTTAATAACTGAACTAATACTAATATCACTAATAATCCTACGAGCTAGTTAATGCTAGCAAATGCTCGGGGTGACCGAGTCTTCATAAGAATATTTATAATCCTAACATAAGTGTACATTAGAAAAAGATCAAGACGAATAAGCCTCCGGTTTGACAGAAATCGGAAGACTACGTACGAAAGACAATTACTATCGCATGTCAAATGTTGATGACATAAGGAAACGTTGTCGTTAAGTGAGCATATATATTTTACCAAGTGTGTGTACATGTGTATAATGGTGTGTGTATATGTATATTTGTACATACATATTACATTTGAAAACTTTTCATCATTGTTTATGTCATTTAACGATAAGTTAATAATTCGTGTATATGAGCTCTTGGGTAATAAGTAATTCTCGTGTTAACAAAAAATGTAAAACTTGTGTTTGAAAATAATCGTTTCATAATCTAACGACTTATATAAGTTTTGATAAAACATATCGAGTTATATGCAAATAAATCAATGAACTAGTTTATATTTCCAAATTTAGTGTTTCACCTTGTTTATATATCGTTAGTTATGTAAAATACGTTTTTCATGTATGTGCTACGACAACCAAAATGATTTATAAATTGAGGCGATTTGTAAAATAGTAATCACGTTAAATTCTAGTTGTGTTGTATGGTCTATATATATATATATATATATATATATATATATATATATATATATATATATATAACATATATATAACAGGTTGTGTATGACATCATTAATGACATGGAATACCACCTCATCATATTTTTATTCCACATCATCACAATGAGTACACGTAAGCAGTGTTATGCATTGTGAATTCCGGAATTTGTTTGTTAAAAAATTCATTATCATGGATTCGAACATGGGTTTGTGAATAAGTGCTAATCACATCTTAACCACTGCACTAACACAATGTTTTGTATTTGTTTTGTAAACTAAAATCTATAAACGAAGGGAAGGATATACACTTATTTGGGAAGCTTAATCAAAATACAATACCTATTGCAGTAAGTTTGGAATTGATTCTGTTATATCTTTTATCTCCAAAAATAGCTATTGCAGTTTGATTCATATGAGGATACGTTTAGAATGGATTCTATGATATCTTTTATCTCCAAAAATAGTTTGCATATATCTAAAATTCACACAATTGCAGCCCTAATTTTTCACTATATATACATCATTAAGTGTGTATCTACAAACATATACGTATTTTATTGCAACTCAATTAAATATGCAGCCGCAAAGACATTCTGAAAGGCTTTCAAAGGCTAAACAAAACAAAAATTCTGAGACTTGTCTTCTAGGCATTGTGTTCTTGAATAATTTGGTTGCATATAATTTGTGTTTGTTTCATGATACAATGAACTTTCATGTAGATGTCCAAGGAGTGAAAAGTACACCACACCATATAACAAATGGAAAAGGTCCTGAATCAGGTACTTTAATGATAAACAGTTTTGTATATGTTCTTTGCTGAAATTCTGTTACTACGTTTGTTCAATGATTTGAGATAAATGTATATTTAAAATTGCAGTGGCAAAGGCTTCGAAAAAGAAAGCTGCTACAGTGGATTCAACCATGCATCAAGAAGGTATCCTGCATTTAAATTGTGTTTATCACACCTTTGATATTGACATATTTTGGTTGATTAAATTGCTTATGTTTGTCAAACAAACAAATTAATATTCTTTGTTTAACAGTCTATATCATAGTGTTAAATTTCTTATCAATATTTATATAATTGTTTCAGATTCAAGGGTTGTTAGGAAGAAAACCACTACCATGAATGACATCATGTTTGAAAGTGATACACCATCATGTCATTCAAGAGGTATTATGTTTTAAAAGTATTATGTCGATATTTGTGTTATGGAATTATATGGTTTTGAATTTAATATTGATTTTTGATACATTGGTATTGTGTGATTGATAGTTTACGTGACTATTAACATATTCTTAATACAATGATATTGTGTCATTCATTGATTATGTGATTTTGTTATTTACAAGACATGTTATGCATAATTTGTATTTGTTGCTATAACAGTTGGGTGACAACGGTACTAATTTTCACATTAGTACTGTTTCTTTAAACGCATCTTAACAGTTCTAAGTTTAAAATTATACTGATTTAATGTTTAATTTTACTCAGATATAATGTTGTGTTTTTTTCATCAGTGAGATATTCAACACCTAAAAGTAGACCAATAGATGCGAGAATGTTTGACAGTGATACACCAACAAATCATAAACAAGGTATTTGGTTTAAAATTATGTTGTTAATGGACCATACGTGTAAAACTTCAAGGACAATGAGTAACAACAGATGTACTTTAATATTTGCATCAGTTAAAGGTAATACAAAGAACCTTACTGGAGTTGTTGCAACCATGATTGAGGGTGGTACATCAAAAAAACGTTAACAAGGTATTTTGGTGTAAAAGTGTTAAATGACAGTATGATTAATTATATAGTTTATTTACTTATATGTTTATTGAATACTCAGGTAACGAACTCTCAAAAAATAAGACAACTAAATCAGTCACAACCATGTTTAGAGATGACACACCAGGTAGGAAACCACAGTGTAATATAGTTTGACATAAATCCAAATAATTTGTGTACACTGTGTATGCCGTGTAATTAATTTTCTTACTATACGTTATTCCAAACTTTGATATGGTAATGTTTGAATTACACCACTTTAATGATAAGGTAAAATGTTTTGTAAATGTTATTAGGGAAATCAACCTCAATGTCAGAATCAAATAAGATTGCATACATCAGGAACCAACAAAAGGATTCGAGAAGTGCAGCATCAGGTATTGTTGTTAAGAATTAATTTAGATTTCGGCTGTTATAAAATCTTGCATATAATTGTTTGAGAATAATGTATTGATTAACATACAGGAGTCGTTAATCCACGTGTAAAAGGAAATTTTGGAAACCAGTCAACGTCTTTGGATACGCATTCCGACCGAGATAATGCCAAAATTGGTAATTCAAACTTTCTCTCTCTACATATATTAATTTCATTATTATTAAGTGCCTGTAACGTATTTTGAAATTTTGTCTAATAAAAAATTGAATAATTATATAGGGTTAATGACACGGGGTGGCAGGACTTCAAAAGTTCATTCATCCAATTTAAGTAGCTCCTCAACAGGTAATTTGGATATAAATTATTGTGCCTATGTTTTTGTTAAATTTCGTTATATCACAACAATAGATTCATCATTTTACAGGTGTTAGTGGATATAGAAAGAAACCCACAATGATCCATACATCTACTGGTGGATCTTCTTCATCAGGTAGTTTGTTAACAAATAATAAACATATGTTTTTTAATTTACATGGTTTGATAAATTGCCAACTGATATTATCTTTCAATATACGTAGGAATAACATCCCGTCAAAGGAAGGGCATTGGAAGCAATATGTCCAATTTTGGGAATCATTCACAAGGTTTGGTTTGAATTTATTATTCAATATATAATAATGGTTTTAGTTCATTTCACATGCAGACTACATGTACAATTTGACAGGACTAAACATAAATGAGCGCACAATAACACCAATTAGAGATATTAGTCCTATGGTTGTTAATATTACGATAAAAGGAAGGTGCATATCTGTTTGGCATTCCCACAAACTAAATGAAGAGCACGACCCATACAGTCTTGATTGTGTTTTTCAAGATGAGGAGGTATATTTAATCTTCTTACTAATAATATATGGTTGTACATATTTAACAAACACACTCACACTAACAATTGTTGCAACAGTCAAATCGTATTCAAATTTGAGCCATTGTTGCAAGAGGGTCAATGTTATATAATTTCCAACTTTGGAGTATCAGAAAATGGTGGAAGGTTGCCGCTGTTACCTCACATGTATAAAATTTCATTTTATAAAGGGACCGATGTTACGAGAGTTGAACACATCGATGATAACTTTATTGGCTTCATTAATGAACCATTCAGCCGCATATTGGACACAGACTATGAGTACCATGAGCATGACTGTGTTGGTATGTATATCTAATAAACATATGTATATCGTAAATGTAAAAATGTCATTTATTTTAGTTCGATTATCCATTTTTTATTTGCAGATGTTATCGGAACTGTTGTAGCTATTGAAAATATTGTATCCGTTAATAGTGTTGGTGGTTGAAAGAATCGGAGGACAATTGTCATAGAAGATGCCGAGTGAGTTAGCTATCTTAAATTTAATTATAATTAACATAAAAAAATGCATAAATGTAATCATATGTTGATAACACAATATGCAGATCTTTGAGGCTTGATGTTACCTTTTGGGACAAATGGGCGTTGCTGTGGAATGAATATGAAGACATACTTGATAAAGTTGGACACATAGACTTTCTGTTGATGATGGGGAAAGTAAAGTACTGGGATAGTAAGTTTTGTAACACTTTAAATCAATTTGGTGTACATTTACCTCAAAACTTCATTTTATTTTGTATAACGAAATATATTTGCTCTTGCTCATGGTGCAGACAAGCCCTCTATTCATAATGCTTTATTCGGTTCAAGGATATTTGTAAACAGAGATATACCTCAGTTATTGGCTTTTCGGAAAAGGTAATATCTAATATAAGTGCAATTAACCAATAAAAATTTTGGCCCACTTTTTTTCCCCAAAATCTAATGTATGCGTGACACAGTTATGAAGAATAAGAGGGATATGATGCAAGTGGGTTCAAAATTGAAGCGTACAATCAGGCAACGCATGTTGTTAGCCCTGCAGAGTTTATGCACGGCTGTGTTAAAAAATTGGTTGGAATGATTCGTACCACTGAACCGGTCAGAAAACGTTATCGATGTTCTCATACACTATATATTAAATAATTTTATACAATAAATTAATACATTTGCGCAACTTACTTTAATATTAAATTGCAGGATACATGTTGTGTTGTGTATGCAACCGTGCATAGCATACAATATGATGATGGTTGGGCTTATACAGGGTGCAGAACATGCAGTACTAGAGTCAAACCAATTGCATCAAAAGGGATGACAGGTTTGAAAAACAAGAATCAAATGTGGTACTGAAAAAAACATGGAGAAACATATGCAGTTGCATCTAGGTATCAAAAAAACTATATTAACATAAATAATTCAATTTGTTGTAACAAAAAGTATTACCCAATATTAATTTTCATTTATTTAACATTGTAGGTTCAAAATCATAGTTCGTATATTCGATGATAGTGGTTCTGCCCAGATTATTCTATTTGATAACAATGTGCATAGGATGACAAATTTGTCAGCATAGGAGATCATGCAAGAACAAGGCATGGATACAGATGAATACTTTCCGGATGAGCTTAATCAGATAATTGGAAAACAATACCTATTCAAAGTGAAATATACTGAGTTTAACCATAACAATAACAGTCATATTTATCAAGCTGAAAAAGTCACTGAAGATATTGATACAATCAATTACTTCAAGAATGGTTTCCTATACGAAGAGGTTCGATACATTACATTATTAATTAATTAAAAAATAAAGTATGGTATAATATAACTCTTTATTTCCTGATGAAAATTTGTACATAAACATCATAGGTTTATTAGCAGTATTAAACTTCAATTTAGTACTGCTAATATAAACTTAGTACTGTTGAATCTTTTTATTAACACAAGATTTAAAAATATGTATGCAGTTCATATTACGGTTTGTGTTATTTTATATGTTCAATTAAAAAACAGGGTAATGAAGATGGACTTGAAGAGGATGCATATGAACTACATGAATCTGAAGATGAAGATCAAAATGTTGAGAAAGGTGTGTATGATTCTGAAAATGAACTACTGGAAATGCGGGAAGACCTTGATGATTTTGACGCTGATGATGAAGTACTTAGAGTAGATATGGACGGTTCCGAAACAGGAAAGGAAGGAATTATAGAAGACCCGGACAATTCTGAAGTTGATGAACATGAACGTGGAGAAGACCTGGGTTTTCCCGAAGCTGGTAAAGAAGTAATTGATGCAGACCTACGTGGTACTGAAGGTGAACAACATGTTATTGGTGATCAATTGCATGATTCCGAAGACATTTTACATGATGATGAACATGAGTTACAGAATTCAATATGTGAGAATAAGGTATTATTTACTATACGTTGATATACGTCTAACCACTATTCGTGTTTGAAAATAAATAAACTAATAAATGTTATTTAAATTTATTAAACATCATAGGTTTCGTCAAATGGCACGGCAATTCCATCTATTGTTGCAAATGAGGTAAATTTGGACAAGATGGTTTTGACTCCACGTCTTGGAACACTAATGCACTAATCATTAGTCTATTGAAAACATATACCACACAGCAGAGTAAATTATTGTAATTAATTTTAACCTTTTTTATAGGATGAAGCATCTAACATTTTTGGGAGAGACAGGAAGAGACAACGTGAAATGATTTGTGGAGAAGATAATGAAGCACAAGAAAACTCTCCAACAAAGAGGCTGGTGTCAGAAAATTTGGAGAACGATGAATGAAAAAACTCGAAATTCGATGTGTTTGCTGTTATTTGAAAAAATAGTTTTTTTGAACACCATATTTGAATTGAACAATGTTTTTGATTATGAATTATGTTAGACAGTTTATACCATATGTTTGATTGGTTTTTGGATAGTTTGTTACACAGTTTATACTACATGTTTGTTTAATTATTGAATAGGTTGTTATTTTTTAAACACATTAAATATGTTTATTATTTTTGTTATTTACTTGTGATATATTTACAAAAATAATTATAAACATAAAATATACAGATTTATGCTGCTGGTGTCAGTGGTTATCAAACTACTACAATTTGGAATAAGCAAAAAAAAAAACAATACATATATATACAACACATCTGATGATGATGTTGATTTACTTGATACTGATGATGAGGTATTATATAAAAATTTAATCACGTGCTATTTTGCATTGTAGTGCAGGTAAAAAATTATTGTTTTTTTATTTTATGCATTGCTCAGGTTGTTTGTTTGAAACACAACAGCCTGAGATTGTCAAAGGCGAAATCAAAAATTGGTAAAAATACATGCAATCTTAATTATTTTGGATATAAATCTGCTAATCGGGTATTTCAAACAAGTGGATCATTGATTCACGATATATCATAAAATTTTAAACAAGTTAGAAAGATATCGTCATATTATTTTAAATAAAAGAATTATTATCTTTTAATATAATTTATTAATTATTTTGTATTTTTAAAATCACATGAAAAATAAATTCTCTTTAACAGATTAATGTTTGAGAGTGGCATACCTGGAAGTAGATTTAAAATTCATGGTTGAGACTCCATACTGCTATGGCAAATTTTTTTTAAAAGGTTAGTACTGTCACTAAAAAGTTTAGTACTGGTATGAATATATTTGTACTACTAGATAGACGTTGGTACTGGGTCGAATTTACGACTGTATTAAAATATCCGTTGAGGACTATGTTGATATTATTATTAATATTTATTTATCTTTAAGGGGTTACTTTTTGTATATACTGAATTAACCTTCGAGATGCAGTTAATACATATGTTACCCTTTATCATACAGTAAAAAAATAAATGTAAATTATAGACGTAATAAAAACTTTAATAAAATTAAAAAGACTGATCATTGATTAGTTATTTCCATTACGTAGCATCATAGAATTTGCAACCAAAAAATAAATAAATAAATAAAAATAACATAAAATAAAAACCATAAAAACATCTTAAACATCTTCCAAGTATGTTTCAATCTCCATCTGTTCCACATGAGCTTCCTTCTCATCGATTCCTTCGCGAGTCAACACCAGTAATTGAGACATTAAATCAAGTTTTCAATGGTCTCTCATGCGAGTTTCAAGCAAGCAATCATATCCAGTTGTAGCAACCCCATGAAAAGGGCCAAACGAATCAGCCTCATTGATGGTTTGTTCACGTTTTTCGATCTTAGCCCTCAGCTGCGTACATTCGTCCCCCATCCGGATGAGAAATCCCTCGTCTTCTGTTATGTCTTGGAAGAACAAAAACTTAAATGCATCCGATAGGTTGTCTGAACCACATGCTGCTTTCAACTCATTAATGTTTGGGGTAGCTGCCATTGATCAAATATTTAGTTGTTTTACCTTGCTCTTTTAGCTAACAATGAATGTATCACAATTTAGCATAAATTATGAATAGATAACTTATAGAAAAATCAAAATATTGGTATATTCGGTTTCTATAAATATGTACAAAATAAAGTCTACAATTATGTTCAAAATATATATGTAATCTAAAGTATATATGTAATCTATATCTATATTAAAAATATAATGTATAACAAATCGAATCCTAAAATATATCCACCTACGTGTTATATAAATAACGGCATTTGGTATGTATTGTTCAATCCTAAAATACGATTACTTTTATCAAAAAACAATAAAAATGGTGAAAGCAAAGGCATCGAAGGTATTCATGTTTTAATCAAAATTAGTATATTGATTATGTGCTAAGTTAAACTAACTGTTTATAATATCAAATAGTAAGACTCTTTTATGTTAATTATATGCAGGAAAACAAAAAAACATCAGCCAAAACCAACTCTAACCACTCAAACCATAATGATGGTTTCACAAAATATAATCAACCTATTGTTATATCTGACGATGAAGAGGTATCACTAATATGGTAAATTAGTATTATGTAAACCTCATCAATAAGAAAGTCTAAATATCTTTCTAATTTTTGCAGGTTTTTCCATCAGATGATGAGGTATTATAACATAAATATGTTTATTATTGTTGTCATTTACTTTGTGTTAGATTTGCAAAATTAATTATAAACATAAAATATACAGATTTATGCTGCTGGTGTCAATGGTTATCAAACTATTCCAATTTGGAATAACCAAAATCAAAACAATGTATATGTATACAACACGTCTGATGATGATGTTGATTTACATGATACTGATAACGAGGTATTATATAAAATTTTAATTACACGCTATTTTGCATTGTAGTGCAAGTAAAAAATTATTGGTTTTTAATTTTTTATGCATTGCTTAGGTTGTTTGTTTGACACACAACAGTCGGAGATTGTCAAAGGCGAAATCAGAAACTGATAAAAATACATGCAATATTGATTATTCTGAATATAAATCTGCTGATGAGGTATTTTTATTAAATTTTGATAATATTTTATTATGTGAGAGTCATGAATCAAAAAATCTAAATACCTTTCTAATATCTGCAGTCTGTTCCAGTTACACCTAAACGATGTAGGCTGACTAAAGACAACAAGTTAGTCAGCAACAAAATTTTTGATGTTAGTTCATCAGACGATGAAAAGGTGAAAAAAAAATGTGACAATGGAGAGCTATAAAAAATAATTGTAATTCATATTATTTAATACTTATTAATAAAAAAAACTAACTAAGTTTGTGATAATTGCAGCCTATCCCAGTTATACGTAAACGCCGTAGGTTGACTAAAAACGGGAATTCAGTCAACAAGATAATTATTGATCTGATTTCATCAGACGATGAAAATACACGATCAGACAAAATTATAGATCTAACTTCATCTGATGATGAAAAGGCACAATCAACGGTTGTGAAAACTCTGGCTGCTAATCATCTTGGGGAAAAAACACGATGGTAATAATTTACAATTGCACATTATATTTTTATAAAACATATATATTGTACGCAAATCAATGTTCATACGTATTGTTAGTGTAAGATTTAAGCTATTCCAAACAATCTTCATACTCTACATAATAAGCTAAACCAAACAGTCCTGCTAATCCCATGTAATTAAGCCACCATAGACAACAATATAAATCAAACAGTCCCGATAACAGATAATTAGTTAGTAAGTACTAACTATGTTTTTGTTTGTAGAACCCGCTTTTCCACGGGTTCTTGCAGATTATGCGTCACAACAATTGGGTCCATTCTCTTACCTGGATCTATCAAATATATCTGCCGATGAAGAACCAAATGCGTTAACGTGTTCAAAAACAACACAAGATTCTGTAGTATCAAATCGACCAAAGTATATGCTCTATGATGAAAATACAGATAACGAACACGAGAACAACAACAGCGTATCTGAAGAAGGAGTGCGGGTTAATATCAATGATCTGGACTATCCTTTCTATGATTTAGTCGTCTACAAACCCAAGTATACTAATCTTGATAAAGTTATCATTTATGAATCTTCAACAGGTTATTTTTTAAAAAGTAGTTCCATGTACAATTTTGTGTCTGAGTGGTGTTTAGAAAATTCAAATTTGAACTTATATTTTTTTTTTAAATTATTATTATTATTTTTTTTAAAAAACATTCATAGGTGAAGAATATCATAATAATGTTGGACAAGGCAAAGATGCACCCATGGATGAGAAATATGAAAGCGAACATTTGATGTGGGATGACATGGTTGATGTTGATGGTAGAGTGCGCGGAACACATGTTTCTAACAGCTACATCGACGACGAAGTATGGGAAGTCGATTCGGATGCATATAGTGTTAGATCTGTATCTTCTGGCGATGATATAGCAAGTTTTATTAATGATAGCTCAACTGATTATGAAACTACCAACGATGAGAATAGTGATGACGATTTTTGATCAAGCATGCGATGAATCTCAAAAAATTATGTTTCTTGAATATTTTTATCTAAACGAGTTGCAACTGTTATTATTTTACTTCTAAGATGTTCATATGATTTATGTTTTACTAATAATGAAATTTACGCATTTAATTAGTATCAAAAGAAAAAATTGATACGTTTTTAACTTTTATAAAATTACGTATTTATATAAAATTGCCTTTTAATTTGTGTTGGAACATGCATACAAAATTGATACCATGCCCACAATCCTTTATGAAATATAATCAATTTAACTGATTCTTCTATTTATCATGGTATTTATAAATTAATTTCAAGAGAACGTATTCAGCTGTTAAAAAACTTTAGCCGTGATAAGTTTAAATGATCATAGTCAGAAGTAATAACGTCCAGATTAGTACTGTTCCTACCATAACCAGCAGTACTAACCTTCAAATTGGTACTGGTCCTAAGCGGTTATTAAAATAAAATACTCATCAAAAGCTTTTTTAATTATTAGCTAATTACAAAAGGAATATATCCAATACATATTTAAAAACAAATATATGGATATTCTAAGAAAAATTACGACCATATAAATTTGTGTTTATAAGTATAAATTATTTATACATGATTTCGTAGAGATATTTACCAAACATATACTAAGTATAAAGTAATCATAGCATCGTTTTTTGAATTAGAATTTCGACCAAAACCTTTATTTATTATTAGATAACTACAAATATAAAATATCGGTAAGATATATATATATATATATATATATATATATATATATATATATATATATATATATATATATATATATATATATATATATATATACATATCTTTTTTTTAAAAGTATACATATATTTTAAGAAATTATACATCCCTATAAAATAGTTTTTATAAGTATGAATTATTTATACTCCGATACGTACCAAACATATATAAAGTTCATATGTACCAAACTTGGGTAACAGTATAATTTTAAAGTTCATCTTTTTGCATGTGATATCACAAAGCAAATCATTGATTCAACAATGGAAAACAGTGCAAACGACATACGTATCCGGCGTAGGGGCAGACCTAAAAAAAAGATATACAACAAGGTTAGACAAATAATCCATTTTTTGGTTTCGTATTAATAATTATTAAACAAGGAACTGTTTATACAAATTATTTTGTTTTGAAGATCAACTAACAGCAGTACCTGAAGCCGTAGCTGATGCGCACAGAGGAACACCTGTTTGCAAACATATAACACCTGCGACAACTCCAGAAAAGGGAAGTCATAGCGTTCAACAAAGCGAATCACGTTAGTCAATTGAATAAACATACATATCTTTATTCACACAAACATGTGATAATAGTTTAACTGTTTAAAATCATATTAGTTATTAACAATTTAATTGTTGGTCCTAAATAGCATAGCCGAATTTACAGTATTTTGGCATTAGCGCTTTTATGATCTTAACAATTTTGATATGTTATATTTTTCACAGAGTTAAACGATTTTCGACTCCGCAAAAGTGGGAGACCTCCAACAACAATACTTCCACAATGGATGAATGTGGATACAAGTATTGAATACGTCAATAAAGAACCTAGGCCAAGGGGACGTCCTTTCAATAACACAACCCACCCACGTAAGGAAATCAATGCAGCATAAACACGCGCAAGTTAATTTGTTTTTATGATATTTTCCATATTGAGCTTAATAACATCAATAACAGAAACACCTGTGAGCATTGATCATAACCAATCCGGTGCACATTCTTCTAAACGCAAGTCAGAAAGGCTTAAGCAAAAAACAAAAGTAGTTAGAAAAAAGACATTCCATCAATCACAATTTAGTGCTACACGTTTCGCAGACGAGGATGTTATAGAAAAGGATAACTTCGTTGGAATATCAAACGGTACACAGACTATATATTTCATTAACACAATTGTTCAGCACAATTTCTTGGCATGTATTTATAAATTATTTATGCTTTAATACTATATAGCTGTACAGATTACATTGACCATGGAGATCCAATTCACAAATGCGGTTCTTGTGACGCACTATTATGGCGAGCTGAAAGTATGGCAGGACATACAAATTCTAATTTAGAGTCATTTTCACTCTGTTGTGGGAGAGGAAAGGTGAAATTGGGAAATGAAATACTTAATCCACCAAAGACGTTGATGGAGCTTATCAGTGGAAACCATCCAAAAAGCGATACATTCATTGAAAATATTAGACGCTACAATTCAATGTTTGCATTCACATCAATGGGTGCTAGGCAAGACACGTCGGTAAATCAAGGATATGGTGCATATTGTTACAGAATACAGGGTGAAAATTACCACTTAATGGGTTCATTATTGCCAAACGAAGGTGAACCTCCAATGTTTGCACAGCTATATATTTACGATTCTGACAATGAAATCCAAAATAGGATAAATTGTTTCAGGTATGGTGCCAAATCTTATGATGTAATATTAAAAATATTTTGTGTTTTGATTATATCTTAGTAAAACTTGCGATTGTCGTTGCATACATTATGTTACAAATTCGTATTTAACTTGCTATATTTGTAACTGCGTCAGCGGCACCGCAACCCCAACAGATAACCACGGCATAGACCACCAACTAACAGTTGAGTTACGTGACATGCTTGATTCCATCAACCCATTAGTTGCTCAATTTCGAATGGCGGGTGAACGATTTATATCTGGAAGAGACAGGAATAAATTAAAAATACGTCTCATTGGTACAAGAGAGGGAGATGGTAGGAATTATAACCTACCAACTGCTTCTGAAGTTGCGGCACTAATTGTGGGCGATTTTGACAGCACAACAAATAAAAGGGACATTATTCTACACATGCAGGGTGGAGGTAAAAGAAGGATCAGCGAATTACATCCTTCATATCTCGCACTACAATATCCTCTGTTGTTCCCGTTTGCTGAGGATGGTTATCGAACAGACATATACCATTTTGTTATTACTGATCACACACCATCAAACAAAAAAACAAGGGTAACAATGAAAGAGTATTTTTCATACAGACTACAAGAAAGGCCAGGTGTTTTTTCTATGTGTCTAAATGCAAGGCGGCTTACTCAGCAGTTCATTTTCGACGCATACACTATGGTTGAATCTGAAAGGATGTCATTCATACGAAAGCAACAAAAAGACTTGAGAAGTGAAACATACTCGAAATTGGCAAAATTTGCTGAAGACCAAAATTCTGGTGTGAAACTACGAGGGAAAAAAGTAATCTTGCCTTCGTCATTTACTGGGAGCCCAAGGTATATGATGCAAAATTATCTGGATGCCATGACAATTTGTAAGGTTTATGGATTCCCAGACCTCTTTATTACATTTACGTGCAACCCGAATTGGCCGGAAATTTCACGCTTTGTAGCTGAGAGGGGCTTGAAGTCAGAAGATAGGCCAGATGCAATTTCTCGAGTTTTTAAACAAAAACTGGACACCCTTATGCGAGACTTTAATGATCGGCACTATTTTGGAAAGCTCAAAGCGGGTATTTACTTTACAACTATATTCCCTAACATGATTATCTCTGAACAAGTATTCCTTTATATATTATATATATATCTGATATTATGTTATTAATGCAGCTGTTTACACAATCGAATTCCAAAAAAGTGGACTTCCACATGCTCACATATTACTTTTTTTGGAGGCAGGACATAAAATAACGACCCCAGCACAAATTGATCGCTTCATTTCCGCTGAAATCCCGGACAAGCTTGAGGATCCGGAACTATACAAAATTGTAACTGATCACATGATGCATGGTCCGTGTGGCCCTCAGCGACCGACCTGCCCTTGCACCGTAAAGAACGAATGCACAAAGAAGTTTCCAAAAGAGTTTAATGAAACAACATTCATTGATGAATCAGGGTATGCTATTTATAAAAGAAGGAATGACGGGTCTACTATAACAAAAAGCAAAACGGATTTGCACAACGGATTCGTCGTTCCATACAACCCCGGACTGCTTCGTCGATACCAATCACATATTAATGTAGAATGGTGCAACCAGCTTGGGTCTATAAAATATCTTTTCAAATACATAAATAAGGGACCTGATCGAGTTACTGCTACTCTCGAAGACGAAGAAGCCGATGAAGTAAAGGATTTTTATGATTGTAGATACCTTTCTGCATGTGAAGCAGCTTGGAGAATTTACGGATTCGATATACATTACAGGTTTCCACCTGTTGAAAGATTGCCATTTCACTTAGAAGGGGAACAGTCGGTTATATTCGATGCAACGGAATCTATTGATTTCACATTGGACAAGCAATCGGTTAATGAAACCAAGTTTATTGCATGGATGGAAACAAACAAGACAGACGAAGAAGCTAGAAAACTACTCTACCACAAGTTTCCAGAACACTATGTATGGAGGCAAGAAGAAAGGCAATGGTTTAAAAGGCAAAAAGGGACGTGTATTGGACGTGTCCATCATGTCCCTCCATCTATGGGCGAATTGTTCTATTTGCGAGTATTACTTAACAAAGTTAGAGGTGCCACGGACTGGATTGACTTTAAAAAATATGAGGGTGTCACGTATGGTACATATAAAGACGCTTGCCAAGCGAGAGGGTTGTTGGTTGACGACAAGGAATACATCGATGAATTGTTGGAAGCCAGTCATTGGGGAACAAGAACATATTTGCGTACATTTTATGTCAGGCTACTCATGACAGACAGCATGTCTCGGCCAGATGTTGTTTATGAAAAAACATGGGAAGTAATGGCAACTGATGTCGAGCGTATCGAGCAAGTCAAAAGGAACGACCCAGGTGATAAATTATTTCAATCATACTCATAATTAACAATTTAATTCCAATAAATATATATATATATATATATATATATATATTATATATATATATATATATATATATATTATATATATATATATATATATATATATATATATATTATATATATATATATATATAAAACAAATGGACAACATAACTATTAAAAGCAAACACACAACAACATAGAAGCCAACGTTTTTTTTTTCTTTATCTTTTTTTTTTTTTACAGATTTGAAACTATCAGACATTCAAAGGAAAAACATATGCCTGACATATATAGAACACATACTTCTTTGTAACAATAAAAGTTTGAGAAATATTCCAAACATGACATTGCCAAATGAAATGTTCACAATGGCAAATTACAACAGACTGGTATCGACCGAGTTGGCATACAATAAATATGAGTTACGCGTTCAACACAAAAAAAGTGTATCGTTCATTGACATATGAACAAAAAGGGATATACGAAACAATAATGGATGCTGTTCATTCTGAACATGGAGGTATGTTCTTCGTGTATGGTTATGGAGGGACTGGAAAGACATATCTTTACAAGACATTGTCTGCTGCACTAAGGTCAGAAGGACAGATAGTGTTAAATGTCGCATCAAGTGGGATTGCAGCGCTTTTGTTGGAAGGTGGTAGGACTGCCCATTATCGGTTCGCTATCCCAATAAATATAGTAGATGATTCTATGTGCCATATCTCAGCGGACAGCGAACTGGCTGACTTGATAAGGATGTGTAAACTAATAATATGGGATGAAGCTCCGATGACTCATAGACATTGCTATGAGGCATTGGATAGGACGCTTAGGGATATATGCAGAACAGATCCATCCAAGCCTTCCTCATACATTTTTGGAGGAAAAGTTGTTTTGTTTGGCGGAGACTTTAGACAAATCCTACCAGTTATCACAAACGGTTCCAGGCACAACGTTGTTTACGCAGCTATAAACTCTTCATATTTATGGCGGCATTGCACTGTATTGGAGCTAACTGTTAACATGAGGTTGAAAACAGGAACGGATAGTACCGAACGAAAAGAAATACAAGACTTCGCTGATAGGATTTTATCAATTGGGAACGGAACAATTGGAGGTAAAAACGATGGGCAAGCAACCGTCGAATTCCCAGATGATATGTTAATTTCGGACTCAGATAATCATATCGGATCAATAATACAAGAAACATACCCCAACTTAAAAGACAAACTTTACAATCCAACATTTTTCCAAGAAAAAGCAATCCTTGCACCAACGCACGAGCTTGTGGATATGGTAAACGATAGAATGCTACAACTCCTTTCCGGAGAAGAACACACATACCAGAGTACTGACACAGTTGGCATTGCTGATCAAGACACGAATTTCAATGAGTCAATATACACGTGCGATTTCCTTAACAACATTCGGATTGCCGGTATTCCTCATCACATATTAAAATTAAAGGTGGGAACACCAGTTATGTGTATGAGGAACATTGACCAAACGGCTGGGTTATGCAATGGAACAAGGCTTCAGGTTCAACGGATGGGTGTAAATATAATTGAAGCAAAGATTATATCCGGAGGAAACGTTGGTACCATTTGCGCAGTACCACGTACGATTCTCAGCCCATCAGATAACAAGATGCCATTTAAATTTAACCGACGGCAATTCCCAGTTTCTTTGTGTTTCGCAATGACTATTAACAAAAGTCAGGGCCAAACATTAACACAAGTAGGGTTGTTTCTAAAGCGACCGGTTTTCTCACACGGTCAATTGTATGTGGCTGTATCTAGAGTCAAAAACCGAAAGGGATTGAAAATCATCTGTTGTGACGAAGAAGGTAAATACACCAACTCAACAACAAACGTTGTATATAAAGAAGCTTTATTTCGTATTTAGTTTAAATAAAATTTCCTATAAGCCAATTACATTAGCAAAATAATTGTTTATCACATATACTTTGTTCTTATACGTCAAACGAAAAAGAGTTACGTTTAAAACAAAAAATGGTCAGCCGTAAAACTCTGCAACACAAACCATATAACTGTTATTCAAAATATAAAAACACTCCCAAAACCAATAAAACCCTTAACACGAGTAATCGAAAACAAAACTTGATCGATAGCCATATAAAGAGGTGCAATATTTCGATTAACAAGCAATTAATAATAAGACTATATCTTAAAAACTCATGTAAAGTGTTTACAAAATATGTGATGCAATTACCAATCTGTTTTAGAACTTGATATGTACGTAGTTCTTACATAAACTAAGATATCCTTTTCAAAATCATTTGTGCTCAGTACAAACATATTCCTAACAGTGTTTTTAACAAGCAATTAATAATAAGACTATATCTTAAACACTCATGTAAAGTGTTTACAAAATATGTGATGCAATTACCAATCTGTTTTAGAACTTGATATGTACGTAGTTCTTACATAAACTAAGATATCCTTTTCAAAATCATTTGTGTTCAATACAAACATATTCCTAACAGTATTAAATATCACTAAACAGCAATGCATACCAACAGTCCAAACTCCTAAATAGCAATACTAATAACTATAAGCAGTACTAATTTTCTCGGATATCTGCATCCCCGTACCATTAGCAGTATAAATCAACATATACCTTCGATAACCCCTCCATCCTAAATACGTTTTTACAAAAAATTCAAAAACAAGCTGAAAATCATTTTCTATACTTAGATACACATTCAACTAATCCTAAAGCTACCATGATATGTATATTGTAATTACATAACATACTTGATATATACTAAACTAATAAACATCTTTATAAATAAATATTAAATAAGGTCACCTTCATTCTCTATGGATAAACATTGAACTGCCAGATATTCATTTCATTGTAAGGACAACATCACATTTGCTTGACAACACTCCAACATCAAGAGCTTCACATCTTGATTTTTAGCGAACCCAACTTCATTCATAATATACTTCCATTCTCCAACCATGACAACGTGGTCATTAAACTCTTTGACTTTTGATTTAACAATCTATTTTCTTAACACCAGTACTAAATAAGTTAAACGTATAAGAAACATCAAAATATCGTAACAAAAATTACAAGTTCAAGATTGTATATATATATTTTTTTAATCCAGATAACAATTTTTAAATCATAAATAATTGCCTCTATTTTATTGTATTTAATATAACAAAATTAAAAAACCATCAAAATTATAATTAAAAGTCATGCCCTTTTATATTTCATTAATAATTGTAATAAAGAGCGTGTAAATTACAAATAGTAAAGTCACAAAGCGTGCCCGCCCATTGGGCGGGCTTCGACAACTAGTATATATATATATATATATATATATATATATATATATATATATATATATATATATATATATATATATAGTGAGACGTTAAGATTTTGTGACGTGTGTTGGAACGATAATTAGTCGAGTCGTTTAGAATATAAAGTTGCAATAATTGTAACGGCCACTCGAACGATGGTGATCACGACTCATGTGTTCGGAACGAATTATTCAGCTTCGTTATTATATTGCGGTTTGTGACGAGTTGGGCTGTGGCCCAACATTAAATGAAACGGACTAAATGAACTCACTTCTATGGGCTGTAATTTAAAGACCAACGACTTGTATCTTTTTACTACATGGGCTTTGGCCCAATTCTACCATTTAAGACTCAAAGGGATTGTGGCCTGGTGAATTAATATACCAGCCCACCACGAGTTTAAGGAAATCTCAGCTCACACATGTACCAGTTAACCATCTTTTAGAAAACAACATACGGGTTTACAAATATTTTTGTTGAGCAGCCATGTGAGGAAAGTGATTCGAACCAAGACCTTGACTAAGGCATGATTTAAAGGAGCTCGGTCACATGGTGCGAACTCTTCGTGAGAAAAGTGAAGATAGCACCCGGTGGGTGTCGTTAACGACTCAATGGTCGACCCAAAACAAGGGAAAAGAGCAAGCCAACCGAGCTTCGAGATGAACTCCGTGACCGTAACCCATGGTCTCTCGGTTCGTGACATAACAAAATATATAAACCATGGTAACTTCCATGCTATAATAAGGGTACTTAGACGCACGACTCAAGACAACATCCAACGCGGCATAAGCTCAACTAAGGTTGCAAAAACAACACGACTGGACTTACAGCTAGAAGCACATAAGTTTTCAAGTCTTACACACTCGAGTTCAGTACAACACAACCCAAGTATCGAGTGCAAAGTTAAGCCAATTTGAACCAAAACACCGATTTTGAGTATTAACCACATCCTATTCGGACCTATTCTCAAACACTTTGTGAGCATATAATTCGACTAGGAACTCAACTAACCCAAGCTTAATGCGAACATAACTATTTCGAGTAAACCATGAACACAAGCTCGAACATGAACATAACCACTGGATGAACACAAAAACTGACGCGGTGTAATCTTAACACAAACACACTGATTCGAATGTATATACCTACAAGCATTCAAGCTTTACTCAAACACTAATTTTCTTTTTATCCTAGGTCGAACTTAACACTACTTCTGCTTGAGGTTCTATTAAAAGAGACTAACAAAGATATCAAACCCAACATTTTTAATGACATACACTTACTGATTTTGAGCCAACACTAGTTCTTAATTCGAGTCCTAGTTTTTCCAGTTTTAAAACCTTTTTGCCACACCACATCATAACATCATTCGACATAACCCTTTGACCACATATTTCATATCAACAACAAGAAAAACATATATACGATTCGAGAATAAAATCACAACAAATTGAGTTTCAACAACAATGAAAAGGATTAACCTTACAAAGAAGATTAGGAGTCGATTTACAAGAGACACACAATAAACCCAATCCGATTTCCAAGCAACTTCACACACCCTTGCTTGCACTTGAGCCCTTCGACTGATAAGTATGATTTGTGGTGAGATGAGGTTGTGTGGTGCATTGCTGGAAATCGGCTGTTCATAAAGAAGAAGTTATGGAAAGTCCTTGGTTTCCTTTTGATCTCAAAAGGATGAGATTCCTCCATTCTTAGCTATCCTCCCTCTCCTTCCTCGATCTCAAAGCGGTGTTTGACTTATAGGGATAAGTTTTAGGTGTCGACAAAACCCTAGGGAGGCTCGAAAGTACAAGAAGCGATAGGTATATGGCGATGGTTGGGGTTGATGGTGATGTCCTGGGATTTATCACCAGGAGAAGTCAAAACATATGTTTGGTGTATTGTGGGGGAGACATCGAAGAAAAGAAAAAAAAAGAAGATAAGGATCACGTGAGTGAGTGAATGAGTGGGTTTTTATTGATATTAATTGTATTTTGTATCCCCGTGTTCTGTTGAGCTGAGGTGAAATCGTGGTACCTCGGTTTCACATAAATGTGAAAAACATAAATCTGGAGCCGTTTTTATAAAACTCTCGTTTTTGTTACGTTGGTGTCTGTATCTGTCAGAAGCGATAAATTCACCTTTTCTGATAAATTCAAATAGTTTTGGTGGGTTACTGTATGCTACTGTGGGCGGGTTTGCTTCTCGTAATAGTTATGTAAACACATAGATGTCCAGTCTAATAGTTGTTTAATAATAAATTGACATTTATTATTAAAATATTAGTAGGAAAATTACCATTTGTCACATCCTCCCCGCCATAGAAGGAAAACCGTCCTCGGTTTTCACTTAGAGTTACCCAATGAATTTGAGAAAAGATGTGGGTATTTACGCTTGATATCGTCCTCACGTTCCCACGTGTATTCGGGACCCCTTCGAGAGTTCCAACGAACTTTAATAATAGGAATGCGGCTTTGCTTAAGCCGTTTGATTTCCCGATCCATTATTTCGACAGGTTCTTCAATGAAATTCAGTCTCTCGTCAACCTGGATTTCCTCCAGAGGAATGGCAAGCGTTTCGTTTGAGAGACATTTCTTTAGGTTGCTCACATGAAACACATTGTGTACAGAGCTGAGTTCTGGCGGTAACTCCGGTCGGTAGGCTACCGGCCCGATTCTGGTGAGCATTTTGAAAGGTCCAATGTAGCGGGGATTTAATTTCCCACGTTTTCCAAAATGAATCACGCCTTTCCATGGCAAGACTTTTAACATGACGCGATCACCAACTTGGAACTCAAGTGGTTTCCGTCTCTTGTCTGCATTGCTTTTCTGACGGTCTCGAGCCGCTTGCATTCGGTTCTTGATTTGCACAATCTTTTCAGTGGTCTCTTGTACTAGTTCGGGACCAGTGAGCTGGTTTTCTCCGACTTCAGCCCAACATATAGGTGATATGCACTTTCGACCATAAAGTGCCTCATAGGGTGCAGCTTTGATGCTTGTGTGATAGCTGTTATAGTATGAAAACTCAACTAACGGCAGATGCCTATCCCAGCCATTTCCAAAGTCTATCACACACGCTCGTAGCATGTCCTCAAAGGTTTGAATGGTTCTTTCGCTTTGACCATCTGTTTGAGGATGGTATGCGGTGCTCATATCAAGATCGGTTCCCAATGCATCTTGTAATGATCTCCAAAAATTCAATGTGAAACGACTGTCTCTGTCGGAGATGATAGAAATTAGGACTCCATGTCATGCAACTATTTCTTTCATGTATAACCGTGCAAGTTTATCCATGCTGTCGTTTTCTTTGATCGGTAGGAAGTGGGCGGATTTGGTGAGACGATCAGCGATTACCCAAATGGTGTCGTAACCGATAAATGTCCTTGGCAGTTTGGTAATGAAGTCCATCGTTATGCATTCCCACTTCCATTCGGGAATTTCGGGTTGTACAAGTAAACCCGATGGCCGCTGATGTTCAGTTTTGACTTTTGAGCACGTTAAGCATTGACTGACATATGTTGCAATGTCAGCCTTCATATTGGGCCACCAGTAGAGTTTCTTCAGATCGAGATACATTTTGTCGGCTCCTGGGTGGATGGAGTATTTAGATTTATAAGATTCGTGCATGATAAGGTCACGTATCCCTCCACAGAGTGGGACCCAACTTCAGTATTTGAAACACAACGTTTCGTTAGCTCTTTTCACGAATCCATTTTCGTTCTCAGGCATCCTATGAATTTTCTCGTTAGGTCTGTTTTCTTCCTTGAGTGCCTCGGCCTGAGCCTCAACGATTTTCGATGGGAGCGGTGAGACTATTGTCATACCGAATGATCGTACGCTAAGGGGTTTTGGTCATTCTTTTTGGCTAAGAGCATCTGCTACCACGTTTGCTTTGCCTGGGTGGTATCGAATTTCATAGTCATAATCGTTGAGCAATTCCAACCAACGGCGTTGTCTCATATTGAGCTCCTTTTAGTCAAGGATATGTTGCAGACTTTTGTGGTCAGTGTAAACTACACACTTGGTGCCATAGAGGTAATGTCTCCAGATCCTGAGTGCAAACACTACTGATCCCAATTCCAAATTGTATGTAGTATAGTTCTTCTTGTGTGTTTTTAGTTGTCGAAAGGCATAGGCTATCACCTTCTCTCGTTGCATCAAGACAGCTCATAGCCCTTTATGCGAGGCGTCGCAGTAGACCACAAATTCTTCACTGCCTTCAGGTAGGGCTAAGATAGGTGCGCTGCACAACTTATCCTTAAGGAGTTGGAAAGCTTCTTCTGCTTTATCCCCCCAGTCGAACCTCGCGTTCTTTTGAGTTAATTTAGTCAAGGGCTTAGCAATCTTCGAGAATCCTTCGATAAACCTCCTGTAGTACCCTGCGAGTCCTAAGAATTAGCGTATTTTGGTAGGTGTTGTGGGTGTCGCCCAATCCTTTATTGACTCGATCTTTGCAGGATCTACATGAATGCCTTGACTGTCAATCATGTGTCCTAGAAATTGAATAGTTGGAATCCAAAATTCACACTTTGAAAACTTTGCGTACAATTCTTCTTTCTTTAATAGCTTAAGATTAGTCTAAGGTGTTCCTCATGTTCCTTCTCACTCTTAGAGTATATTAGGATGTCATCGATAAAGATGATCATGAATTTATCCAGATACGGCTTGCACACCCTATTCATAAGATCCATGAATAATGCCGGTGCGTTGGTTAAGCCAAATGGCATAACCTGGAACTCGTAGTTGCCATAACGAGTTCTGAATGCCGTTTTCGGGATATCCTCTTCCCGAACCCTAAGTTGGTGGTATCCGGATCTCAGATCAATTTTGGAGTAAACACACGAACCCTGAAGTTGATCGAATAGATCATCGATTCTCGGGAGTGGGTAACGGTTTTTGATGGTTATTTTATTTAGTTCATGGTAATCGATGCACATTCTGAAAGATCCATCTTTCTTTTTGACAAAGAGAACTGGAGCTCTCCAAGGAGAAGAACTCGGCCTGATGAATTCTTTCTCCGAGAGTTCTGACAATTGGTTCGATAGTTCTTGTAGTTCCATCAGAGCTAACAGATAAGGTGCTCGTGCCACTGCTGTGGCACCAGTTATTAAGTCGATTCGAAATTCGACTTGTCGGTTTGGCGAAAGTCCAGGTAAGTCTTCGAGGAAGACTTCTGGAAAATCTCTTACAATTGAAACATCCTCCAAACATTTTCCTTCCGGCTCCTTTTCTTCCTTTTCAGAGACTTGTGCTAGGAAGAGAAGGCATCCTTTCTCAAGGAATTTCTGAGCCTTAGGGCAAGAGATAACGTTTAGTCTCGAGGCGTTTCTTCGGTCTCTTCTGTCACCTTTGACGTTTAGAACCTCGTTTCCATAAGGCAGTCGAACGATTTTCTCGTCGCAAAGAATGGTGGCATGATATTTCGTCAACCAGTCCATACCGATAATGACGTCAAAACTACCCAATTCTACCGGCATAAGATCGATGTTAAATGGGTGGTTTAACAGATTTAAAGTACAGCCTCTTACGATAGTGTCTACCCTTTCTACGTTCCCATTAGCTAACTCCACATTGTATATGTTATCTAAGGTGGTCGGGGCGATACCAAGTAGTGTACTAAATACAGTTGAAACAAAACTCCTATTTGCCCCCGTATCAAACAATATGGATGCGTGGCGGTAATCCAAAGCTCAGTCGATCACACCATCCCTCACAATCACTCAAAGCTACCGAGAGTCAAAGATATTCGGAGGGCAACGATTCGATTTGGAGTAGAGTTGGCTGGGGTTCGATTTGGAATAGCTAGGGTTTTGATTGGGATTATTCGGATTGCCTCTGTGTCCAAGTTCTTGGGTCTTCTTGTCGAATCACTCTAAGGGTATAACATCCTCTACATTCAAACTCTTTAATCTTTTCATTTCTTGTTATTCGGTCGACACTTAATTTGGTTTATGTAAATTTTAACTCGAGTATGATTGTATTTATCATGATGTCGAATATTTATTGTTGTTGTTGTTGTCTTTGTGGCTTGAAAACTTAAGGAAATCTAGAGTTGGCTCACTAGGTTAGATCATCTTGGTTTGTTGTTGTTGTTGAATCTTTGTTTGGATCAAGTGATTTCAGTTGCCGTTAGTAAATCTTAGGCAAAAGGTCTCGAAAGCAGACCTGGAATTGTGGTTGCTACTCGTAGTTGTGTCAAAATCCCTCTCGGATGGATATGTTTAGAACCTTAGAACTCGGTCTAGGAGTTAGGAAATTGTGACAGCCTTTGGACCGAGTAAAAACCACACCCACAAGGGTGTGTTGGTGCTGTTTTAATCAAGTAGAAACACCCCTCACAAAGGTGTGTGAGGTTGTGTATTCGGTCCAGTCAAACCTCACCCAATAGCCACCCAAATAGGGTGTGCTGTGGTTGTAACACCTCGAAAATCGTAATGAAGCAGCGGAAGTCTAATTGGGGTATTACATCTCAGATCATAGTCACAATTATAGAAAACGACTCGAAAGAGACGTTTTGAGAAAATTTAGTTATCATTCATCGAATAAAATCAGAGTTTGCAACAACGGTTCCATAACATTTAATAGTACATAATGAAAATGTTTAAGTTAAAATGAATGATGACATTATTTTGGACGTCGTCCAAAAGGGGCCCTAATCCACTCCGTGCCATTTATGCTTCTTAGATACCTGAGATAAAACATGCTAAAAGAGTCAACACAAAGGTTGAGTGAATCCATAGTGTTTAATTTGTAATAGTTTGAACACAAGTCAGATAGTGGTAAAATTAATGATATCGTAGTGTAATATATTGTCCTAAGCCTCATGACACGCAAACCTTAACATCGGGTGATATCATAAATGATATAAATAGCCCACATCATAAAATGATGTAGGTGATAGTGCCCTCGTCGTAGGAGTTTGCCAAACTATTAGTTAATTCGAATAAAGTGCATTTGGTTACCATCCCAGGCTAACTTCAAATGGGGCGTCAACTGCCAATAGATCTATTCACTAAATTCGCGTTCACACGCATGTGATTAATGGTTCATGATATGAGGGACT
The DNA here is from genome assembly GCA_021014915.2 of Artemisia tridentata subsp. tridentata. Taxonomy (NCBI): domain Eukaryota; kingdom Viridiplantae; phylum Streptophyta; class Magnoliopsida; order Asterales; family Asteraceae; genus Artemisia; species Artemisia tridentata. The sequence continues at coordinate 221,788,252 of CP139502.1, read as the reverse complement.
TTCTGGCAAAGGTGGTAACTTAGGCAATATTAACTTAGCAATATCAATCAGGATAGCATACAGAAAATACTTGTGTTCAGATTTATAGCATGTATCTCCCCACGGGATTTGAAAATATAGTAAAAAGTGAGACTATGAACTCACCTCAGTGTAGTAGTAGTCTGAAATGCAATAGAGTCAAATGGTAGGTGGTAGTTCCGACGCGTGACCTAGATTAGTATGGCATAATTTAGTTAACAGACTAAGTTCAAGACTCCACGAATTTAATTCAAAAGTTTTAAAGTGTTTATGTTGTTGTTGTTGGTGTGGCAGCATTTAAGTTTAAAAACAGGTTTCTAAATATTTGTAGGGATTGGCTTATTGGAGTGTATAAGCGTACAAAAGATTAAGGCAAGTAAACTTTCGAATTGACAAAGATCGAAAACTACGCACGAAGGAAAATGACTATAGAATATCAATGTGAACGATATATAGAATGGTTGGCGTTTAACGGAGAGTACGGGTGTATATACATATTTTCATACATATGTACGTGCGGTTTGTGAAAATAATAAATAAAAAAATAAAAGAAGGTTTCGCTAATAAATGGGGTGTTATAAATTGTGTTTGCGAGTAAATGTGGTTCTAATAAATTCGAAGTTTAAAAGAAAAATAATCGTTCTCGTTTACTTGACGTATGTAAGTTTTGACATAACCGTTTTTAAATAGTAAGCTATAAAAATCATTTAGCTAGTTTAAGGCTTCTCAATTTAATTGTATATGATTAAGTGTCATTATTGAATTTGATGTCATTCTGTGTGAATATTCCCATGTTGTATGTATATATATTTTTACAACACGTTTATAAATTAAGTGAAATGTCCCATTTTAAAACGTACGTCGAGAGTAATAGTTTTATTGGCAAAATATATATCAACAATCAAATTTTTAATATTGCGATATCTAGTTATTGTCATATTTCATTGTATGTTGTCGTCTCGGGTTTTATAATCATGAGTTTATAAAAAAAAATAAGTGTCACATTATATGAACATGAGCCGAGGAGGGGGGATGGGCTGTGGCCCACTCAAAATAGTGAAACAGGCTCCAACAGTTGGGCTTTGTTAGCGCCAAGAAAGGAACACAAAAAGACTATTGATGGGCTTTGGCCCATCTATTTATTTGAACTAGTGACAAAGAAAGAGGGCAAAGGATCCAGTACACAGAAATTGGAACCAAAACCAGTAATGCTAGTTCCAGCATTAGTTAAAACGAGAACTAGTAACAATAAAAAAAATCCAGCGCTAAATGAAATTAAAACTAGTAGTACACAAGAATTTTTCCCAGTAGACTAATCCAGAACAGTTTTTAACGAACGGACTCGAATCAAGTTAACCAAAATCAAAATAATGAACCACGAAAGAAAATACGAGCTGAGGCTAAAATGGGACCAAAGAACCTATCTCTTATAACGAATTACATAAGCAAACACAGGGGAGATGGGCACTTGGTCTTGTGTCGAACAAATAACATGTTGAGTCCTACTTGGTACTACCAGTAGTTTGACCACCCAACAAGAACATGACCAACCCAAACTTAGCCCCAACGAAGGTAAAAATTAAGCCGATAAGCCAACGGTTAAGCCGAGAAACAAAACGAGTATTCCTACTAATCTTTGAGCCACATTATAACTAATGTTCGATTCGATAAAAACCTTACCACACAAGAACTATAACACAAGAGTTTTATCAACAAGACCATATAATCGATTCCAAAAAGAAAAACTTAACAGTAAATCGATTCACATAACCAACCATATTGTAACAAATTCAAGATTCCAATATTCATAGAAGTATATCAGTATTTGAATGGAAGCATTAAATAAGAGTTTGAGATTCTTACAACAACAAGAAAAGTCGATTAACAGTAGGTCATATCAAACTCGAATGAACCCAAATCCGATCCAAGCAAGCAATCCACACCCCACTCTTGACCCAGTAATGATTTGCCCTTTGAATATCAACCTTTGAATTTTGTTTTTGATGATGATTCGAGTGAGTGGGTTTGCTGTAGATCGAATGGGATTTATAAACTTTAGCAAGGAATGGTTTGACTTCTTCTTTCTTGTTCACAGACGCTCCTATGGCCATCAAAGGAAGCCATATCGTCATCCTCTAGGTGGTTTGCGTTGACCTTCGGATTTGGCAGCGATGGCAGTGACCTCCACAAGTAGGGGTGTTCATGGATCGGGTAATATCCGCAGTAACCGAAAACCGAAACCGAACCGAACCGAAAATAACCGAACCGAATTCTTAAAAACCGAACCGAATTGGTAAAAACCGAACCGAACCGAACATTTTAATCGGTTTATGGTTCGGTTATGGGTTTAGCATATTGACAACCGAACCGAACCGAAAACCGAATTATAATTAATATTTAATATTTTTTATATATTAATTAAAAAAAATATAACTTGACTAACCCTAGGTCCTATGATGTTAGGGTATTTTGTGTTCAATAGATGTTAAAACTTGTCTAGGTATGTCGTTTTGCATATATTTTGGCATACCGTCATGGGGTCATGTGCTATGATTAGTTATTTCTTAGGAAAGTTAATGTATCTGGATGATGTATTTTCTATTCTCTAGGTTTAATCATTTGACATACATATTAATATGTGCATGCAAGACTGTTATGGTTCAATATTAGAGCAAATATAAATGTTGTTCAATATTCAAGTACAAAATTTCGGTTTTCGGTTTTGACCCATAACCGAACCGAACTTCGGTTCGGTTCTCGGTTCGGTTCGGTCACAAATATTTTCGGTTTGGTTCGGTTTTCGGTTATGACTCAAAAAAAAATTTTAACCGAACAACCCGAACCGAATAAATCAATTAACCGAGAACCGAACCGATGAACACCCCTATCCACAAGGAAAAGGATAAAAGGGCTCTAGCTTGATTTTATCTTATTAATGTTGTCACTCCCCTTGGCCAGTTATGGATCTGAGAAAGGTTAAGGGAGATGACGTTTTCTTTTGGTGGTAAGAGGAATCAGGAGAAGCAGGGAGTGGGGGTGGAGAGAGGGTATAATGTGTATTTATTTATTTATTTATTTATTTATTATTATTATTATTATTTTGTTATAATTATAATAAAAGTGAGTGTTAATAAAAGAAGTGAGTGTGTATATAAATTAAAAGGTGAAGGTTAAATAAAAAGCGAGACGTGGGAATGCTTTCGATTTCGTAACGCTCGAGGGAATTTAACGAACCTCATGTTTTAATGACTCCCGGTATTAAGTTATTAGACCTATGCCATACTATTACGGTGTCGGAACGCGTGCGGTTCCAGTAAAAATGGAACGTGAGTTTTGCCACATTGCTCATTTGGCAATATCATTTGTTGTTTCTCAGTTTAAACAAAGCAAAATTTTAAATGCGAAGATGAATAAAATGACTTGAATAAAACTTCATAATTGATTACTTCGAGTTTACAGGAAATTAATAACTTGAAAAATTACGGGTTATTACAGTAGTGATCCTTAGCCGAGGGAAAACCACCCTAAAAGGGGTGGGATGTGGTTGAGCTACCTGTCAACTAAACCCTCACCAGGCAGCCACCACGACGGGTGTGCTATCCTTGGTTTAAATATCATTAGACCCTGTAAAATAGTCTCACCACTCACCCATTAACAACACAAGTATGGCCACAAACTGATTTGAGAACTATGGGTCGAATTGGCCTTGGTTAAGTCTAGAATAGCCTTAGTTAATTCCATTAGAAACCCAAGGTGAAGTCTTGCTCAGTTCGAACCTAAACCTACAATGGGTGTCGAGTTCAACTTTCCACAAGAACACCAATAAGGTGTGATTTTGGTTGTCTGGCTCTCGACCAAAACTCAAAGGAATGTTTAGTTATTTCTACTTGTTCTAATGCCAAATCTTACATCAAGATTTGGTTGATTACGTCGAGGATGAGGGAGCTTTGGTGTCGAACCAATAGCCCACATGTAATACTCGAAGTCAATGAGTTGGGAAGTCGAGTAGTACTCGACCTCGACGTGAAATATATCTTTGTGTTACGAGTCAGTTGATGTCGAATGTATACGTTCAAAATTCCCAGTAAACACGCAAAGTTTCACTTGGGCTTGTGGTGTAATTGTGTATAGCACTAGCAGATCCAGTCCACGCTATTTAAAGTCCAGCCCACGAAATAATTTAATCCTAGCCCATTCCATTTAAAACTCAACCCAATTAACATCTTGAATCCAATCCATGTAGAGTGCTAAGCTTGTGGCCATTCCTAGCCCATCAGGCCCAACGTGGTGCCTGGTGATTAATATCCAGTCCAGCCCAATGTCGTAATTTCCCCCTCCTTTGACTTAGTTGGGCCGCAGCCCAACAAGGGTGAATCGTGTAGAAATTTGTAACGTGTATGTATATATGTACCGCGTACCAATATATTTAAAATCAAGCACACAAAACTTAAAAATCATGACCATAGTTTAAAACATGTATCGTCGTGATCACAAAACCAACCTACTTTACAATTCCATCTCGACTTATAAATTGTCACATAACATCGACATAAAATCATATTCGTTTGTAAAAACATTTTACCTTCGACACAAACAATGTGAATGTTTATATATATACATGTCGCCAAATATAAACTTTTTATACAAATGACCAAACAAATCTATCAATTTTAAAAAGAAAACACATATAAGGATTAACAAGTTTTATCACCTACTTAAACAATGTTTTGGATTTAAACAAATAAACATCTATCTTATTTATATCGTTAACAAAATTTAGAAAATGTAAAACGGGATTATAGCAAAACTTTGCTTGAGTTTTTATAACAAATTTTAGAAACAAATGTTTTCTAAACATATATAATCGTGATCAACCAAGAAACCAACTTATGAACACGAGTCATAACAAATTTTTATTAAATAAATGAACTTGTGATATTTTATTTAAAACAAGATAAATAAAACATTTAAAGTACAACCGTAATACGTTTAGTTCTCGAGTCATTAAACGGTTAAATGCTAATCATCATTTACATGTAATTTTCCTACATTTCAACACATATATAACTAATTATATATTTATAACGACTAATTTACATCTCCTTAACATTCCATATCTCGACAACATATATTCTTGTTCATAATCCCTTCATTTCATCGTCTTTCGAATCCTGTCAATCAAAATCCTATAAGTCTCTGATATCTTCATTGTCGTACATTTAAGCACTTCCAAGAGCCAATACCTACAAATACTTAGAAACCTATTTTTAAACCCATTTGCTGCTACATAAGCAACAACAACATAAACACTTTAAAGCTTTTGAATTAAATTCTGTAGAAACTTAATTTAGTTCATGGACTAAAACATGACTTATTAATCTAGGTTGCGTGTTGGTGCCGTACACTCTCTAAATTCACAGCATTCACTGTTCAGTCTATTAAGGTGAGTTTATAGCCTCACTTTACTTATACTTATTTAACAACTATGGGCTGAGAAACATGCAAATTGTTTTATGGCCCACAATATTACTTATTTTTCTCAAAACTATTGCGTAGTTAGCCTAAGCCCTAGAACCCACTATTATGCCCATTTTTCATGAGCCGTTAGTTCCCTTTGGGAAGCGCGATTGCTAAAGATAGATCTATTGGTGTGACTCCCCCGTTCGGTTGGCCAGACGGGCCAATGTGAGCGTATAGCAAGTCTGACTACGAGTGTATTGGGTTAAACACTCGCTAAGGGCCCCTTGACTATTATTTATGTGTGTGGAAAACTAGAAGGGGGGTTGAATAGTTTTACGTCTTTTTAAATTTTATTTTGAAAACTTTTGTTTACTTTTAAAAACTTCAATTCGATATTATGTGACTTCAATTCTTAAACAATATGAACAAGTATAGATAAATATAAGTAAGTAATGCAAGTAAAGTAAAGTAAATCAAATGAAAGATAGAGATGGAAATATCTAACCGAGACACAAGAGATTTATAGTGGTTCGGCTACAAGATCACCTTCCTTGCCCTACTCCACTCCCCGAGCACCTAACTCGAGAGTTTTCTTCACTATGTCAACAAGCTCCCTTATGGCGGAGAAAACCTTACACAACTTTAGCTTACACCGGCTTAACGACACAAAGCTAGATGTCGGGTTCTAATCGTAGCTAGAACTAATCTCACAACTTGTACACAACTTAATCACACCTTCTTCACAACTTCTTCTTCACGACTTCTTCTTCACGACTACTTCACGACTTCTTCCTCACGACTACTTCTTCAAGACTACTTCACGACTTATTCACAACTTCTTCACAACTTTATAACTACGGCTTCACACCTTCTTCACAACTTAGCACAACCTATGTACACTTCTACTTTTACCTTTTACACACCTTCACAAATACTTACACACACTTAACACACAACTATCACTACTTACACTACTATCAAATGAATTATACACACAACTTGATACTAAGTTCAAATACACTGTATACAGAATTGAATGATGATCACCACTTTGATGCTAATGTTAGCAACTTTACTTACCAATGTTATAAGATATTGATCTTTAGGATTTGAATGTAGGAACTAGGATCATTAAAACAATGTTAATAGTATGACAAAGGATTGTAAAAATCAAGGAAGCAGAGTATTTATAAGGTGAGTAAAAACCAGGAAGCTGGTAGTTTATGGCAGCTGGCTGGGCCCTAATAGGGTGTTGGGCGGTCCCCTTAATTTTAAGGGGCCGCCCCTCCCTAACCGTTGCCTAGTTTTGTCTTTTTGTGGGGAAGGTTTTTCTGGAACATTTTTACTGATTTTGGTTGAAAATTTGAATTCATAAATTTATAATGAATTAAACCTTTTTATTTATTACCAAAAATGTTTTTCTAAAAGATATAAAATGTTTTTGACATTTTATAAAAAATCTAGTTATTAAGAAAATGTTCCTTTGATCATATAATGCATTAAGCATTAGTTCATTCATACCTTAAGTGATTTTAGTTGTAGAAGTGAATATTTACAACTAAGTACTTGTTTAATTTATAAGTTTATGTTTTAATGAGTTTACATTTTGTGATCATCAAAACATAGAGATATGAATAAATATTGATAATATTTTTAGGCATTTATTTATGTCAACAATGTGCTATAGATTAGCGCACTAAACTGTCGAGCCTCGGTTGCATGAACTTAGAGCTAGCGCGATAGACTATTTTGTATGACATTATATGCGTTGTAATGATCGTACACAAAACTATTGGTCCAAACTTATTGTTTACTGCTTTAATTTAAACCTATGAACTTACCAGTTTTTTGCTGACTTTTAGCATGTTTTTCTCAGGTGTTTAATTTGGTTGATTATGGCAAGGTTTCGGCAAGGCAAGGGTCATAGCCCCTTTTTAGAAGTAATGGCAGACATAACTAAGACTTGTTTTTATGTGGGACCACTGAAACTAATGGGTCTATTTTTCTGAACAATGAATCATCTTTTGTAAACTCTAAACATTTGATTTAATATATTTAAAACGGAGTATGTATTCCGTTCTTTGTTTCTTTGTGTTGTGATTTCCAATTTACAAGTAGCACCCCCATGATCCGTATGCTTCCGCGGCTGTTAAATTTTGGGGGTGTTACAAACTGCCCCCTCAGTACCTCCAGGACCTCCAGTCATTACCTTTCAGAAGTCTTGATAAGTACAACCACGAGTGTTGTTGTTTATGCGTCTCGAATTCCCAACATCAGTTGTCGAGTTGTTTGCTGCAGCCAGTGCTGCTGCCACCCGTTCCTCTACCAGTTGATCGAGCATGACTCAGTTCACAGGTGGAGCCGCTGTAGTAGCCCTAGCTGGGCATGGGTTAGTTGGTTGTGCACGAGCAGTTCTATTTGTTCTTTTTGGAGGCATTTTGCTGTATCAGAAAGATAGAGACAATTGTGATTTTGAGAGTTTGTTATCGCAAAATTGTATAATCATAGGTAGAGTATATGAGTAAGATCAATTATAAGGAAGATGGCACAATGGAGTAATCAATCAAGCTTGTCATAGATTAGGATCAATTCGTGTTCACAAAAAAAATTACAAGCTCAAATACACAAGAAAATAGTACAAGTTTCGAATACAGACAAAGAACTACAACTGCCACTAACTGACGACTACTCAGTTTAGTGGGAATACATCATAACTGCTAGAACTAGAATCCATCACGCCCTAAGCGTAACTGCTCCAGCTCCTGTGCCATTCGTGCTACAATAGTCTCCAGATGTCCTACTGTAGTCTCTAACCATGCAATGCTTCTCCTTTATGCCAACACCTCTCTACGGTCCTCCTGTCCGGACCTTATAACTCCAGCAATCACCGACTCTAACTCGTGCATCCTGTGCCAGTTAATCCACTCAGCATTCCATGCTCTAGCCTGATCTCTCCCTATGTCACCCATTCTCTGACGTACCCCTGCAAGTTCCCTGCTAACTTGCTCGTCACGGCGCCCAAGTCTCTCTAACTGATCAGAGCGAACATCCAATAGACACCCCTGTGCCCCAACTGGATCAAGAATCTCGTGACATCATCCTCTTCCTCCTCCGCTAAGGGTGAGGCAGCGGGTGGAGGGGAAGCTGGCACTAAAGGAGATGGTGGTACAAATGATGGTGAGGATGGCTCATATGTGGGACTATCAACACGAAGTTGAGTGCTATGAACACACTCAATGTCCTTCCATATCTCCCCACTAATCTCGTAGGTAGCAGGAACATTCAGACCCTCTTCTCTAACTCGCAACATAGCAGTCCTCTGACCCAATCCCAGAGGTATATCCCTGTCTCCTCCTGTCATCTGAGCAGCTCTAGGACTCTGCCCTATCTCAAATGTATCCAACACCTCCTCCATAACCGCCTTCCCCTGTCGCGGCTTTGCTGGTATAGTCTCTTCAGGTGTAGGGTCTGCTATCGGCTCCTCTTTCGGATCCTCCTCCGGTTCTTCTTCTGGATCCTCCTCTGATTCTTCCTCTGGATCCTCGGCTGTATAAGAGTCATCGGCCCTCCTGAGCCTCTGATGGGGTTGTGACTGATCAGGGGATGAAGCGGGTGAGAGAGATAGTGGAGTAGTAGAGGTACCCATGTAAACAGCTCGGGTCCTCCTTTGGGGTAGGGATGGTAAGTCTGAGTACCGCATTCGATATCCTGGGACTCGCATGCAGGTAGTGAGACGAATCGGGTGAGTATGGACATATGAGGCAGGCTGTATGGTAGTATCAGTAGCAGGGATAAGCTGGATGGGAGCATGATCGGTAGTAGATGTAAGCAGTACTAAGGTGAGTGTAGGCTCAGTGAAATCGGGGTCTGGTGCATTGAAAGCCTGTAGCACCTGCATATATGGGTCATCTGATTCTGGCGAGATCGGAGGAATGTGATGGGAAGACATAGTCTGTGACAAAAATGGTATATATGTGTAAGTATATCGAAAATACTCGTAATAAATAGTGTAAGTTAAGTATGTATAAGTATACATATAATACTTATAGTACATGTGGTTGAGCAAAAATCAACAAATAGTAACAAGTAGCTAAGACAAGTAATCAGCAAATAAACAGTAAGCAAGGCAGGCAGGCAAGTGGCGGTCATAGAGACTTGTTTTTGTAAAAGCGGTTATAGTTTAGGATGTATATGTACCTAGTTCTCTATAACCTGGGCTCTGATGCCAATCTGTAACACCCCCAAAATCTGGTATTGCGGAAGTATTCAGGTCACGGGGTGCTACTAAATTGATAATCACAACACAAGGTAACAAATAACGGAATACATACTCCGTTTTAATTCATTCAATCAAGTAAAATATTGTTTACAACATAGTTTGAGTTGATAAAATAAGGCCCACTAATTTAGTTGTCCCAGTAAAAAACAAGTCATCGTTTAAAAGCCACAGTACTTCAGACAGTAGTCTATGACCCTTGCCCTGCCACCACCTTGTCATAATCAGTCAGCTTGAACACCTGAGAAAAATACGCTAAAAGTCAGCAAAAAGCTGGTGAGTTCATAGGTTTATCAATAAGCAGTAAATCACTAGTTGGACCATGAGTATGGCATATGAACATTACAACCCATGTAATGCCATATAAAAAATATAGTCTATTACGTTAGCACTAAGTTCATGCAACCGAAGCTATAACAGTGTGCATGCTCTAGAAGCATGTTAAATATCAAGGCCCGGCAAGTGTTTATCCCAAACACTTGTGTTTCGACATGGTATACGTTCGTTTTCCTATCCGGTCAATCCGAACGGGGGCGTTACTCCCAATAGATCTATTTATAACATTCGTGCTTCCCATGAGTTGGGCATAGTGGGACATAACAGGGCTTAGGCTAATCCACGTAACAGCATAGACAATAGTTTGGTCCATAAAATAGTTTTGCATGTTTCTCACCCCAATAGTAAAGTAAGTTTAAATAGTGTGGGGCTA